>JAPDSC010082309.1:0-14305 GCA_026290005.1 Latrodectus geometricus | reverse complement strand
CTATTTAACATAATTAAAAATAGTTATTGTAAAGCTTTCATAACATTGCATAAAGATTTGTATTTTTTGACTGACAAACGAAAAAATGGAAAGTGATAAAAGTAGTGTGCGTACTTATTTCCAAAAAAATCATCGAAGTAATGCAAAAATATGCATTTTTACTACTTTACTATAAATCTCATAAAACGATATTTTGATATTTCAATTTTCTACTTCAAAAATTGATTGGATGTTCTACAATTGTACAACCTTAGATATATAAAATTATATATGTGAAGAGTACTACTATTTCTTTTCCATTACTTAATTTAATATAACTGCACGATATTCTCAATACATCTATATCTATCTATATACACAGATATATATATATATATATATATATATATATATGTGTGTGTGTGTGTGTGTGTGTGTGTGTGTGTGTGCATAAATCAATAAGTTGAATAGCGTTCCAGCAGACCATGAAAGTATTGCCATTGACTTTGCACAAATAATTTGATATTGTCATTGTATCCATTGAAAGCTATCCAATAACGATAATTTGAATTTAAAGAAAGAATTTCTGCCTTTCTAAATTTGAGAGGTTTAACTCAGACGTCCAGATCTATCTAATCTCACTAGAAAACTCTCCTCATCTGAAAGCACAAAATGGGATTATAGAACCTCCTGTGCATTAAACGCTGTTGAATGATTTCTGGCAGTTAATTGTGAAGTATCTAGAGTGGAGACACGCTTCATTTATTTTCAGTTCCCAAGTGAATCGTGTATGTGGCATTTTGTATTTGCCTATAATTTCCCAATCTATCTCTTTGTATTGACTGGAAACAAAATAACTGGATTAATTTCATACTAAAAAGGTTTTATATCTTCAGTCTAACTAATGATTTAACATTTCCATTTATTTGTTATTCTTAAAGTACAGATTCTTTTTTTATTTTTATGCAATATTTTTTGCTATATGAATCGCAAATACACTTATTAGTGAATGAGATTATTTTAAGTTGATTCAAAAGAAATGAGTCTTGAATGAAATATAGAATATCAGTTAAGAATTTTTGTAAAGGATTATCACTCGCAACAAAAAAAGGGAAATAATATATTTTCTAAAGCTTATCTTTTATATCATTGTTTTGTATTGCATATATGTTGTAAGTTTCTTAGAAAGTAAATCAAATATATTAAATGCAAATATTTATGTATATATATATATATAATTTAAAACTTATAAAATGTATAAAAGCCACCAAACATTGTATGAAACACTATTTTGATTATGTATGCTGTACAACGATATGTATAAATTAACAAATTTTGATAAAAATATCAAATCAGTAGGATTTTTTATCAACAATTTTGAAAAAAGTTATTTCTACTACTTTTCTTCAAACTGCTTATTTTTATTTATTATATCCATAAAATAAAAATTATAAACAAAATAGCTATAATATCAATGGTCTTAAGAATTGGTACAAATTTAGCATTGTTTGTATTCATTTTTATATTTATTGTAATATTTGCTGTGAATTTTGATTTTCGTTTTCATATTCACGGTTTTTAGTTGAAAATAATAAATTTTGTTAATTATATTCTGTGACTTTTCTGACTGATAAAAATTGGGTCATAAAAATCACCAGTGAAAAATTACCAGTATAATGTATATTTTCAAATTTGATAGTATTTCCTTTTTATATTTGGTATTGGTTGAATGTTAGGAATTTCTGTAGCAACTTCTCAAAAGAGAAGGATTTCTTATCAAATGTAATGACAAAATTTAAATGACAATTTGTGTTCGTTGTTAACAAAGCAAAAATTAGTGTTAAGGAGAAAAAGTAGAACAGTTAAAAGAAATGATAGCAAATAAAATAACACTATTTTTTCATTACTTACAGATTTGATAATGAAATAGAAAGTAATTACAAAATATATTTAACTGTTATAGCAAAGCAAATTAGCAGATTTAATATCCATATTTTTTAAAATATTTTAATTCGTGACATTGTATAAGGATTTTAGATTAATATGCTTAGATATATTTATATTGAAATGTTTTTAAATCTCCTTTCATGTAAACACGGAATTGCGTAATATGAATATGAAATAGAACAGTTTTAGAGTGAACTGTTATTGAAAGGGATAACTAAATTATTTCTCAGCTGATTGTTGAAGATTAATAATTTAATATACACTAAAGCAATTAATGAGTTTGAGAAGAAATATGATAATGAATGTTCATAGCATTTTTAATCAGCTGCGATTTATATTTCTAATTGTAGATCCTTTCCTGAAGTGCAAAATGTTGCTTTTTAGAGGAAAAAATAAAAAAATAATAAATAATTATTCAATTTATTCCGAAATGTTTTTATTAAAAAATAAAATTTAATAAATTATCTTACATAAAAAGACTTTTTTTAAAATAATCTGACACTAAAGAGAACATGATCGAACGAAAACTCGATTACAAAAACTATTATTAGCTAATATTTCAAGAGGTATGAGTATTATTGTATAAAAAATAATATAGTGATATAGAAGTAAATTATTTACGTTAGATTGTGTTAGATGAAAGTAGAACTATGTTCAATAAATTACTGGTAGATTGTAGTTTAGAATACAACGATAGTAGCTTTGCTAATTCAATCATTTGTTTACCTTAGTTTTTAGCATACATTTTTCATGCATTTTATATATGTTATATATAAATGCCATATTAAGTGCCAGGTTTATTAGTTAATGTTAAAAACATGTAAATAATTGTGTACAGTAAATTTATTAAGAAAAATCTATTAGCTAAATTATTTCATGTAATAGTTAATACTTTGAAGCTTTTCAGTTCCTTAAAACAGTTTAGCAATAAATAAGAATTTCCAAATTCATCTGTATTCATAAAAATTACCAAGCTATTTATTCTACTACAAAATATATCATATTTCTGCAAATGTTTCCAAAGAAACGATTGTTTTTAGCCCGTAATATAATTTTTGATTGTCAATTTATAAAAAAGTTAAAACAACGAATTATCAAATCAAAATAAGGAATATTTAAATTAATTATATAATTAAAAAAAGGAAACAAGTGTACTTCAGCCTGGCTTGTCATATCATAAAAACTGCAAATATATAAACCTGTATAATATATCATTTATGTTGCTAAATATTTAAAGATTTGCAAGCTACTAAAAAATTGTGTATCATATTATGCCAAATATTATGCTTTGGAATATCATTTACTCAGAAATTTTACTATTGGGCATTAGTTTATTGAAATTTTTGTATCATTAAACCATTTGACATAATGTCATATTTATCGTGTTTTCTTTGATAGAAAGTTTAGAGTTGCTTCTATTTATTTAGATTGTAAATTTTCTTGCAAAGAAAATGACTATTATATTTATCATACGAATTGATGAAAACAATTGGAAGAATTGTAATAATGATAGTTAAAGTATTATAATATTAAAATAATTAGAATATCTGTATTATGAGAAATATTTCAAAAATTAATAATCTTAAAAATAAAAATTAAATGTAAATGAATGTATATTTCGATAAATTAAATCATGAAAGTTGTTTTTATGGTGAGATTGCTTATAAAAATCTTTAATACATAGAATTTTGATTTAAATTAATCATGGGCTTACAGATTTTAAATGCTTAATGGGAAATGCAGAATCTTAATTTTAAAAAATTGCAAAGCATGCACATAGAATGAAAATCAATGTTTACTACTCAAATAGAAATTTACTTATAATGAAATAATTAAAATTTCAGAGCAACCAAAGCATTTATTTCAGAGTTAAAAATGTAACATTTAAAAACGTATCAAGAAAAAATGATCGCAATTCCAATCCTACATATCCATTTTTTTTCATGCAAAGCGTCACACAATTGTACAAACTGGTTAATGTTCTCTTGTATTTCGCGATATTTTTCTTCATTTATGGAGCTAAAGTTTCAACAATGTATAATCACTTTTGTATAATAACCCAATTGCACATTAAAAAGTGTTTATCAGTTGGGCAACTGACAAAGGATATATTGATCCGTCTTGAAGGCAACTAACAATATTATTAGAACGATAAGGCATTATCTCTCTCGGACGCAAATCCTGGTTGTTTATAGAACAATGGCATAATAAGGTTTTCATAGCTGCACCATCAGTGTGAATATTTGAATACAGAAGTTTGTTTTTAAATTAAATGTCAGTAGTCTGTGCCGTTCTAATTTGATTAAGCTTATCACATTTAACAATAAACAGGAGTACAAAAAGCTGTTGGTATAAGTAAAAATTTTACCCCATCTACTGAGGATTCTGTCACACACATATAATAAGTTCAGATGTTCAATATTTGTTAACTATTAATCTGGGTTTGACAGATCAATAGGAAGTATTTGAAAGGAGATATAATGAAAAGGATGACTTGCTTTCAATTTTTTTTTATCATAATTAAACTATAACCTCAATAATATTGAAATTTTCAATTTGACATTTGTCCAAATGATTCCAACCATTTAATATAACATGGCATCCATGTGACACATATGTCAACTGAGTCACCCAAACAGCCTTTATAATCACATAACCTGGGGTTTTTTTTAACTCAAGCGTACACAACTCTCCAATTGATTGATTGTATTTGGGGAAAAGGAAAATAAAATAGTCCTATTTACTTGATAAACACATGATATAAAAAAAATCAAATGATTAAATTTTCATGAAAAATTGAGCTATTGATTTTGTTCTTAGAACAAACAGTTTTGGCAAAAATAACATCATTTATGAAAGGATTAACTGGTCATTTATGTCATTAGGTCATTTATGTAAGGGTGTTTGACTGAAGTCAAACAGTAATTAAATGAAAGAACAAGTGAACTTGCCAATGCACAAAGTTTCAAAAAATGCTCATCATCAAATAGTGATAGTGAATGATGAAGAGATAGTCATTTGGCAATTATAGGTCAAAAACTTTTTGTTAATGAGAAAAGTTAAATTTGTGGTACCAGGTAACAGTAGAACATTTTCTGTATCTAAGAAAACCATAAATTGTCTGAAATGCACGGTTGCGTACATCTTTTGAAATAAAATTTTCCTGTACTCTTGGAAGAGGCAAATCGATTCGCTTTAGTACAGTAGAAATATAATGACCTGGACCCAAAATACCATTGTTGCAAATAATAGGTGACACAGATGTGCGTTTAATGACCTTTCTCTTTCTTACTCTAAGTGGTTTTTTAGTTTGACGATAACTAATCCATGTTAGAAGTATGCGATATTTAGAATGCCACCAAACACTGATGCGATAGTAATGAAGTTTTAAACATTATTGCAATTCATCTGAAAACAAGCTTTTATTAAAATTCCCATTTTTTATATTTTTTTTAATAATTTAAACATTATTTATATTTGAAAGGGGATCAGATGGAAATGTCTATATACAGTGAAGAAGAAAAATTTAATATTTTAATTTTTTTAATTAAAAAAATAAAAAATTCAGAAAAGATAATTTTTTCATTTACTTAAACTTCAGAATATTCTATTTTATTTCTTCTAAGCACATTCTACTTTTTTTTAAATAAATCACTTTAAATATGATTTTTCCATAGCCAATGACATGAAGATAAATTTAATCACAAAGAAGCCAAGTAAATTTAATCAAACACTTTTCTAATCAAAGAAATATAAATATTTCTTCAATTTATTTCATCATTCATGATATATAAGTAACAAGACAAATAAGAATCTATCATCAATGGTTTTTTTTTATTATAGTTTGATTTAGATACTTCAGTACTTCAAGACTTGCTGAATGGAGTGATTTATGAAGACGAGTTCTTTTAGCTTCCATTTCTCAATATTTTTCTCTTACATAAGTAATCAATTACAACAAGATATTTTAATTTCGTTATAAATTAAAGTAAGTTTTCGAAGATTACTAAATTTGTTGACTTCAATTTAAATTGCATAAGAATCTGAATATCTATATTAAATTTTAATGAAATAAGCACTTTAAATAAGTCATTAGAATTTTAAGACAAATGTTTATTTAAGACACATATATAAATAGCTCTTTTTACAAGTACGTTTTTATGTGTATAATATCACTCTTTATGAATAATTTAATGAAATATGAAAAAAAAATTATTATTTTAATGACCTTGTTTGTATTTATTAACACTTCATACCCATCATTGTTGTAAGCATAGAATTTAAAACATTCTAAAATTATTGAACAACGAATGTGTTCTTGAGGATGAGTTCATTACAGTTATTTCACAGTGCAATGTACTCCATGAAATATTTTTTTTTATTTTATAAATACTAATATTTATTTTTTAATTTTTTATTAAATGTTCAGAATTATGAAAGCTGTAAATAATATTAAAACCTGTTGTTATATTTTTTTAGCTTTATCAGTCATAGATTATATTTGCATAAAATAGTATATATATATATATATATATATATATTATTTAAAAAAAAAACTTTAAAAATAACATTATTTTGAAAAATATTGTTATAGTCTTTATACAAAACAACTATAAATGAATGGCACTTGAATAACGCACAACAATAAATGAATGGCACTATTAATGGAACTTGGCGATGCCAAGCACGCCCATCACAGAGACTAGGCGATTGAAGTCAGAGAGGGGGCGTCTTACGTTTTTTTAATAGAGCACCCTCATTCGAAGATGGAAGTGCGACTTTTGGCCCATAGATGGCAGCACCTCCTAAATCTTCTAATTTAGAGATTGAAACCAGTGAAGACCAAAGGACTGGTTCCAACCACCCCAGAGGTATTATTTGTAATGGGAACATGGAGGACATTGCCACCCGACGGATTAAATCGCCATTAGTGAACACGACGGATCTTGGTTAAGATTCGAACTCACCACCTTTTGGTAACGAGAAAGACGCACAAACTAACCACTCCACCGCGGCCTTTGAATCTGTAATCTTCTCATATGATTGTTTTACGTTTATTAATTCCTTATTTATATACATTTAATTGGGTATTTATTTATTTCAATATATCTTGTAAGAATACATTTAAGGATATTTTATTTCGGAATTATTAAAAAATTATTAGACTCTATTTAATAAATTTATTTATGTGTTTAGATTAATAATAGTTTAAACGAGAAAGGAATATTTTTGGAATTTTATATTCAGAAGACTAACTTCACCATTTTTTAATAAATATGTAAATCATATCAACCATTTCACTGTTTCTTTCCATGTCCAGTACAATAAACAAGGAAAGATAATAGGATGATCAACTAACTAGATATGTCGATCAAACCTACAGTAAATATGAATTTGTCTGATACATGATGAACTATGATATTTAAATAGTTAGCACATTTTTTCCAATGCATTATATTTTACAGTGAAGAACATTCTTTTTCTAAATGCAATATGTTTCAAACGTGAAAAATGTTTAGTTATTTTGTAGACAGTAGTAATTGATTGTATCATTGAATCTAAGAATCATTATAAGTTAGTAGTTTATAAATAATAATTTTATTCCCGATGAATTTACAACCAAAGAAATTTCAATTCCAGAAATTGCAAAATATTCACAGATTTTCATTTCTAATAACATCTCAAAATTCATTAAAAGTTTTTTTCATGAATTTCCCTATCTTTATATTGTTAAACGGAAAATTATTTGTTTTGTATTAATCTGTGCTGTAACGTAATATTTAATGCATAGATTTGAAATATAAATTGCAAATAAGTATTTTCTTTATAACTTAATAATATTCTTTGTTGAATTTATGATAATGAATTATAAATGATTATATTAAATTCTTTTCTTATAATGTGAACAAAATTTAAAGGAATGTAATTTTTTATTGTGTTTTTAACACAACATTTTTTATTAATTTTCGCTATTGAGTGCTACAGATTGTATGAAATGCTATTCATATCATGTATCACCTTTATAATTATGGTAGAAAGTATTTTAAAAGTTTATTATTAAATAATCATAGTAATAAATTATTTACAGTTTGTTAGAAGATTTGTAATTTTGTAATAAATGAGTTCATTGCAAAAAATCAAGACTGACATAAAAATCTGTTTTAAATTTCAATATTTGGGATAGTTTAGAAAATATTTTATAAAAAGAAATTTAAAATATTTTATAAATAAAAATTTTATACATATTTATTTAAGTAATATTTATCTTATCTGTCATGATTTTAATACTATTCTTATTTCTTTCTAGCGTGTAAATTGTGTATAACCTACGTGTATTATGCAATGTATTGAAAAGAAAAGTGTACTACTTACCTAGGTATGCATTATGTGCTGTAAACAGATTCAGAAGAATAAAGATTAAAATAATTTTTATAAACATATGAATTAATTTTTTTAGAATACACTCGAACAATTTTTTATACACTTTATAGCATTTTCTTAAATTATGAATGAATTTTTTTTATTTCTAATGGCGGGCACCCTTATGAGAAAGTAAATACATTAGTCCCTTTGCCGCAACGAGGCCGGAAAACGGTAACTCCTTTTATCGTTACCCGGTGGACACCTGTGAACCAAGTCACGGAGGTACGAGTAGCATCACCCTCGACACACCACCTCAACAAACCCGTTTAAAGGGCAGGTCACATTCATCCATCATCTGAAGAAAGGAGAAGAAACAAATAGTGAGAGAGAGAAAGAGAAAGTGCATCCATACCCGAGCAGGGATTCGTACCCAGGTCCTCCCCATCCGTAGTCAGTTACGCTAACCGCTAGACAGGTTGGTCGGCTGAATGGAATCCAAATTATCTACATTTTCAAGCAGATGAACATGTTAGTAATATAATTTTAATAAGCATGAAACTCCATTTGCATGCGTTTTTTGTAAAAGATGTTACAAATAAATCAAGAATAACTAGAAACATAAATGTACCATACATTAAATTGAATCTAAATAAAAATTTTCTTAATATTCATAGTACACGTTATGTGTTATTTTATATCAAACTACTCTATTTCAAAATAGTTCAATACTTAATTACACGTGCTGGTGATTAAAATACAATATGTAATGTAAATATATACTAATTAATTTTGGAATACTTCCTCATTTGTTGCATGGGCGTACCACCAATTATTGAAGTATCCTCGACAAGTTTTGCCAGGTTCTTTGTTGCAACATCATTATGATAAGCACGTACTTGTGAAGTAACACTTAAGTTTGGGATTAAATGATGAACTGGCTAGACCATGATAGAATCGTTATATAAATATGATTGTTTTGGTCAGTACATTATTTTGTCAACAGAAATGAAATAAATTTAACATTTAAATCTTATTTACAAGACTGATCAATTGAAACCTATAAACAAACTTACGTTCGTGACTTAACTGAAAATGTAACCCAAGTACATTTAAATCTTTGTACAGGGTTCCAATCATCCGACTTCCGAACAAAAAATAGCCACAATAAAGTATCATGTATTAAAAAATGCAAGAACATGCCTTTTATAGAAACTACTTGTTTGGTTTGCTATGATAAAGAGAAAAATCACAGATGAATTATTACAGGTTCAAATAGACTTTTCTGCAACATAACTTACTATTTTTTTATTAAATAGTTTGCATCTGTTTTATCAAAGTATTCAATATTTAAAATATCAATATACATAACTGCTCTTATATGCCTCATATTGGTCTTAATTTTGCTGCTGTATAAATTGGATACCATTTGTTAAAATATTAATGTGAGTAGGTAAGGATTAATATACATTTTTAACCATTTTTCAGAGTATAAGAATATAATGGATTTAAGGTAATTTTTCCATTGATTTAACATTCTCATTTTAAAAATGCCTTAGAAATAAAACTTATTAGTATTAATACATTGTACATTTTATGATATTTTGCACTGAAAATTACTAATGATTTTTATTTAACAACATCTTTTATGCTGTTTAATTAAAATGAGTTTCTGATTTAAATATTTTTAACAGTAAGCTTGACATGGGACTTATTGTTCGTATATCTTTTACTTTCAAGATAAGAAACGATTAGATTATTAATGATCTAAACTTTATGACACTGACTTTAAGAAAATGTTAATCGTGTTCAATATTTTTTCAGAATATATTAATTAAATTATTGACATGCTTAAAAATTATTTAAAAATTCTATTTAGTTTTTAATCCTGATCCCCCCTAAAAAAATTCTCACGATATTAATAAACAAAATAATACTCTGCTTCTATGCAGCTTATTAACTAATATTTTGAACTTTTTTAAATAGTATACTTTTAAAAAAGTTACTTTTATGCAAGAATTGTGCTAACTTCCAGTGAAATAATCAAATTTAGTATAACTATCATTTCGTAACATTTCAATTTAGTAATAAGGTGGAATACTTTATGTAAATATTTATTTGATATTAATATATCTCATGTAACTGTCCAAAATATTTCAACTCAAAACTGAAATTATTTCAAACTTATCATATAACTATCTTCATTGATTAAATCATTACAATAATTTATTTTATTAAGTATGTTTTAACTTTTTTACTTGGAGCTTATTTCATAAGTTTCAATTCATGAATTTTAAAATAGACATTTCGATCTGTCTTGTTTAAAAGATTTATTATTCAGACTCTTTACATTTGAGCTGAATAGAATAATCTCTTTCGCTCTATAGATAACCCATCTCAGAAAAAAGGATTATGATAAGCCATCATTCACTAGCTAAGGCATGGCTTCTGCGAATTTACTGTAAAAACGTTGAATGAATACCTTCTTTGATTTGTTTCCAAAATATTAATGAATGTAACATCTGACATTATGAATATTAACATATTTCAAAACGTACTTCATTCAATAAAGTTGAATTTGAACTAAATAATGCATATTGTGAAAGAAAATGAAATTTAATTTGGAAGTTTCAGAAAATATTATATTTTTTTCATTCAATTTCTTGAAGTATAATTAAGGTTATGAATATAGTTACTGATGATACAGATAAAAAGATACATGTATTTGAATTTACTTTGAATAGTTAAATATTTAGTCTTGTAAAATATTTTCGTATAGGAGAAGATTTTGTTAAATCTTTATACATTATGCAATCCATCATTATTTCATTTTAAAATTATTCATGATCTTTTAATGTTCATTGAACATGAACACTCATGAGCTGATAAATGAACAATAACACTCATGAAATTATTTTCCTAATGGAAGTTTTTCTCACATGATTAATTATACGTTGTAATACAACTTTATTAAGGTTTTCATTAATCCTTTTAAGTATTCACTAGTAATTCTAATTTTTTTAATTATAATCAAAGAATAAATGAATGAATAAAAAAGTGCAAAGAGCTACTTTTAATTTGGCTGTTTGAATATTTTATATGATAATGCGAACTAATAATATTTCACTGATTACAAAGTGTTTTCTGAAATCATAAAGCTATACATAAAAGATGAGAAAGGACCTTGTACTTTGCCATTCGGTTAACAGATTTAGTCCTCTCATTACCATCGAGAGCAAGCAGTGCCCTCCAGGGGTAGTAGGTCATCTCCAAGAACTGCCACCCCCAGCATGTTAATAAGAATAAATGATTTACAATGGTGGGCTTTAAAGCTTTGTATTGGGTCAGACAGGGTTCAATACATTACAGTTCGGTTAGGATGACAACATATGGATGAATGATTAGAATTAATATAAAACTTAAAGAGAAATATTTAAAAGTATAAAAAACTAAGACAAGAAAAAGTTATGTACAAATTGAGAGTGTAAATACTGTGAGCCTGCAGAGTCGTAGAGAGAATGTAATTTGTAGGGAGAATACATTCATTTCAGTTGTGAAGACTCTAACAGTAAATTTAGATTTTTTAAAACATAAATGTTTAAAAGTCTGAGTCTCATGAATCGTCAGTGGAGCTGGTGGGAGAAAGAGTCATATTATTGCACAAATCAACACCTTTTTCTGTAAGGAGCATATCGATTTATGTTAATCTTTTCTTTTGGAGAATTGAACGAAGGCAGAATCGAAGAAAATCAGTGTAGCTAAGGTTTTGAGGGCATTTGATATAATGCTGGGCCGTGTATATTCATTCTTTGATATAATGGTAGGGATTTCCTTTTTTGCCGCTGAGATATAGAGATGAAGACATTCTATTTATTTTTAAAGTAGGTTGGGAATAGACCATGTTCTGTTAGGAAGTAATTTATGTACAAGTTATCCAATAGATGTGACTCAGAGACTTTAGGAACTATTATGTAGTAGTACTTTCCTGGAGGGCTTTAGTCCATGCGGTTTACCATGATGCTAGTTTTTGAGATTTAAGAATATGCTTTATGGAGACATGGGACCATGACAGATGATAATGATAATATTTTGGAAATTTGGTTGATTCTTTCGCATACTCGTCTGCGGGCTCATTGCTTTGGATGTTTGTATGAGTTCAGATCCAGATGAGGGTGAATTTACAGGAATTTTATGTATTGGTTATCAGTGATTGAATTAGTTGATAGAGGGGAGAGATGTAGTTGCAGTTTATGGCTGGAAGGATAGATTGACTATCGGACCAGATTGTTGCTTATGAGTATTTAGAGTTTAAGACGTGCTTTACGGATTCAAGAATGCCCAGATCCTCAGCCTGGAATACCGTATTCCGGGTATTCAGTAAGAATTTACTTGTGATGATGTTCTCATGGATTTGTTAGGACAAATGCTGCTCCAATTGATTTGCTTATTTTTGATCGGTATATATAATAGTTGGGGTTGTTAGTAGTAAGCTGTAAGGTTAAATGTTTTTTTATTATACCTGTGATTTCTAGATTGCGTTTTAATGGATGAATCAAATCTGTATGAGCCTTTACCTCTACTTGGTCTGGATGTAAAATTTCTCCATCAATGTTGACTGGTTCTCTAAGTTGGAGTATTTAATGCTTCATATTTAAGTTTGAGAGGGAATGTAGAAGTGCCGAGAGGATGGGGAGACTGATTGATGGTATGGTTTGATACGTCCTTGTGATTCGGAGAGTGAAGAAGTGTTGCAGGCTGAAGAGTAGCTTTATCTTTCGTATTGTTATGGAGAATAATCAGAATGAGATTGCATACAGGATGATCCGTTGGATAATGGTGGAGTAGATATTTTGAAAAATTCGCCTCGAATGCCCCACTCGCGGCTCATCATAGATATATTCTTTGGGAGATGGAGAGGACTTTTGTCTTGGATCTAGTGTAGGAAAAAGAGCGTATCTTCTATTGTTACCCCGATGTAATTCATTGATTTGAAGTATTTTAAGCAGATTCCATTTAGCGTTATTTTTTAGCTTGATTTTAGAGTCCTAGATTTTTTCTGAATTATCATTGCTTGTGACTTTTGTGGTGAAATAGTGAGCTGAAGAACATTGTAATGATTTGAGAAAATCTGTAGGGATTCATTGTTGTGGTGTTTTAATTGTTCTTTGGTTTTACCTCTGTTTATTAATTTGTCAAATAATTCACTATGGAAGTAAGTACTCATGAGAATCAGTCCTCCTATTGATCCCTGCGAGCAATTGTGATTTTTGGGTGGTGTGGTGGTTCCGCTTTAATGCATCACTATAAGTTCTCGTTTGTCCAGAAAGGAGAAGAGAATTTTGAAGATATTAGCTGGTGCTGTTGTTTTTTCTTGCTCAGATTTAAGTGGTGACTATGTCATTGAATCAAAATCCTTTGTTATGTCTAGACTTAGAAACATAGTCTTGTGATTGATTGTATTTGATTGTGACTTTTGCCATTTGTAAGGAATGTTCCGTTGAGATATTAAGTGAAATCCGAATTGTCCGAGGTGAATATAGTTGGAGACCAGTAATGGATACTTGAAATGGTTCATGGTGATTCTTTCATAGACGTTCCCTATTGTTGGAAGGAGGCAGATGGGCGGTATAAGGCGGGATTTTTAGGATAATTTCTTTTTTAGAAAGAATACAATTTGACTCTTTTTAAATTGCCTTGGGAAAATGGAAAGTTTGAGACAGGTGTTAAAGAAGTTTATCAGGAATTTGGGATGAGTGTAGTGAATAAATTGAACCATCTTGTTATCTATGTTATTTGGGACTGGTGCTTTTGTATTGTAGTGATTCTTGATTGTGTTATTTATCTCCATGATTGTGAAGGGAGGATCAGAGTTAGAATTTAGAATTGCATAGTCATGAAGGGTGTTTTTATTGATTGGGTTATCTGTTGGGAAGGAGAAGGCGAGCAGATCTTTAAAGATGATGTTTGAGATGTAGTTGAATTGGTTGATTGAATTAAGTGTTTTGAACTGATTGGGGGA
>JAPDSC010082305.1:0-31999 GCA_026290005.1 Latrodectus geometricus | reverse complement strand
ATACATATATATATATATATATATATATACTATATGTATATATTTATATATGTATGGGTGCAATTGGATGTATTTCATTTTTTTAGCTCAGAATTTTTATTTTCAAAACTCGAAATAAATGCTTTTACATAAATCCATTAACAAATGCACTGAAATGAAATTCAGAGAGTTTGGCATAACATTTTCTATATGAAACTTTTTATAAGACTTTTTAAAATAAAGAAATTTCACTCTTCAATTTTCTAAATTAAGTGCATGGAAAAGATAAAAATTCTATAATAATTCTTATGTCCAAAGGATAAGTGGGTCAAATCTGGATTCCCATAAGACTGGTTTTATGTTAATAAATGCTGTTATTACATTTTTAACAATTAAGAGAAAAATTATAGACCTTAAATATTATAGTTTTGAAAGAATTTATTTTATAACTTTAATATATAAAAAGGAAATTGATAAATTATTTTTTCAATGAATTAATAAATTATTTTTTTAAATTAATTGTTTCAATAATTTGAAAAAATATTCTTTATTACATATATTGTGAATGATCATATTTTTAGACAATTTAACTCATTGTTAACTAAGGAAGATTTTAATAATAATAAATATCTTAAATCTTGAATTCTTATTATAGAGATGCCGGTTTATTTGTTTAAATTGATTTTCTTCATTAAATTTATCATTAATTTTTTATTTCTTGATATATATATATATATGTATATAAATACACAGAAATTTGGAATATATTTCTTTTATATGTATATTTCTTTGGCATAAATGTCATTACATACAAAAAATAAGTGGTTGGATCAAATATTCAAAATTATCACGATTCAAAATTATTACAAAATTATCACAATATTCCATAGCGAAGCTTAAAAATAATTTTTACATACGATGCATAAATTATTTCTTTATGGATGCTATCACTTTAGGCATACAATTTATAAAATGATTCATTAGTAGAAAGACTTTGCATATATCACATATTAAATAGATATAACAATACATTTCATATTCAGAAGCTTTATTTTTGTTTTAAAAGACTTGAATTTATGCTTTATTTCAATATATTAGGTATAGTATAAAACTAAATGAAAATATTTTAATTAATATTTTTAATTTATTGAAATTTTGTTTGGTGAATCTTGTTTTTTTATAGTTGATAACTGTTTTACTAGAAATTAAAAAAAATATTTTAAAATAAAGAAAATAATTAATAAATTAAAAAAGTATGAAAATATAATTTTATATAGAACATTATTTTTGTTAAGCATGTTTTTTTATTAGTAATAATTTTATAGTGTATTTGGAATTTAAATTTCATATTGATCTTTTTCTTAATTTTTATTTTTATGTGCTGCAAGTGTTCGTTTTATGTTTTTATGAGCATATAAGCAGATGTTCTTTTAATATCATAAATAAAAAAAAAGTAGGTGGAAATTAAAAATTTAAAGAGTTAAGCAAATTATTTAACGGTTTTACGAACTCTTGGAAACATATTTGTGTCTAAAAATGCTTATAAAGGAAAATATACACAGCTCAATTTGCCAAGTGACTGTCTTCTTTCAAATTGAGCTTAAGTAATTAAGTGAAACTGCTAATAACAATCTACTTATGTATTTCAATATTTCTTTGGTTTTTATAATTATCACATATTTCAATCACACATTACACATAACTTGGATGTTGGAAGTGAGAATATTGACATATAAATAAATAATTTAAAGAATAGATTAACAAACATTTGCATGATTTACTAGCATAGATAACAGTTGTGCAATTAAAGTTATCAAGAAAATGTGACATTTTATAAACAATATTATCAAAGAAATTATGTAAGAACAATATGGAAATTATAAAGTATCCATGTTAATCTTACTAATTCCTTTGATGGGTAATGTTGGTTTCCTGAATATAACCAAGATATTTTGAAACTCTAAACGCAGAATATTTTCATCTGAAAAAATGTTTTAGCATTTTAAGCAAACAGTAGTCTTTGGTGAACTTGTTATTGAAATTAACTCTGACATTAGAGAAACGTGATATGTTTATCGTTTAAATATTTAATATTTCAAATATTCACAAGAAGTCCACTCTCTTGAATAATAACTAGAAATTGATATTGAAAACTAAAAAAAATTTGTAACTCATCAAACTCAGTTATTTTTTGGATCCAACTTAGATATTTTAGAAAATATCAGTTAAAATCTTTACACAGAAAAAATCTAGTAAAATATTACATTTATCACGCAAACTAAATGATTCCAATAATTTTTTTCCATCTTTTTAAACAAAGATTGAAAAGGAGAAATGTAAAGCTAAAATATTTATGATGAACTTTCTATGGAGCGTCATTGATTTTATATACTCGATCTGTGTTAGTAATAAAAGATTTCTTTTCATGTCTCTCATTGAAGTAGATTTGAGGAAACAGCTGGTAATGCTGATATTAACCGGAAGGTCGGCAAAGTTATATTTCATTGCAACAAATCGCATAACACATTTTATAGTGGAAAAGGAATATTATTTGATTTTGAGTTATTCCATTTTTTTTCTTACATTTTCACTTATCAGAAATATATTTATACAGATTTCAAACCTTATTTTTATTATTTTCAACTACTGAGCCGTGTTATTTTTATTATACTAAAGTTAACAACAGTTTTTTTTAAAAATATTTTTAGACACTTAAAAGATTAAAATAATAATAATATTTAATAAATTATGATATTTTACTAAAACCAATGAGAATATTTTTTCCAAATATTTTATTTTTTTATACCAATACCGTCATTTATTGCAAATTTATTGAATAAAAAATAGTATGTTTATTTATTAAAATATTTACTCTGGTTTTATTAATAAAATGTATTGAATTATGTTTATTTCAGTACGGATAAAAATTTTAAAATGGAAGAGAAAATTTTTTTTAGAAAAAAGATGTATAAAAAAAGGGAAAAAAAAGAGATAGGTGTACAATAGATTAATATGTATGGATGAAATGCAATAATACTAGTCATGTATTAAAAATTTTTATACATTTTGAAATTCGAAAATAAATTATGATATAATATAGTATAAAAACGTATCCGGTGTTCAAAAAATGTTTTGTAAAAATAAATAAATTATTTATATTATAACTTAATATAATCTAACTTAATAATTACTTGCATGTGGTACATAAATAATAAAAATTTTGTGCATGATTTTTTTTTAAAAATACCTTTGTTTGCCTTCGCAAAGGTTGTTCAGAGTACAGCGCTCTATTATTGATATTTTATGACTGGAACTGAAAAAATGTGTTCAGAATTAAAAAAATAATGGTTTTAACTTTTAATCAAAACAAATTTATTTTAATATTTTTAAAAATACTAAACAGGTTTTTATATTTAAAAAAATTTAAACATTTCGTTTAATTAATGTCAAATATTCTTTTTTAATTGTAAATATATGAAGAAAAATTTAATACATGAAAAGTTCATGACATTTATCATAAGTTGAGTTATTTATAACTTTGATACTCAGTTATTTATAACTTTTATCTGAATAAGTAGTTATATAAACTTTCTAAATCCTTATAGATTTGAAATTCAATATATTCATTGAGATACTTTTTATTTATCAAATGAAATTATATTTGATTTTCTCAGAAAACCATTCTTAATGAATAGTTTGTTAATATCCAAAAAAGTAACTTAGTTCATGAAAAAGCTACAACACACGCAAATTAATTTTAAATCTTATGGAGATCAATTAATGGATATAAGTAATTATTTTTTGAGATTTATTATTGTAATTCAATGATAACAACAACCACATATACAATACCACTGCAAGCCAAAAAGTATTTATGGAAAATTATTAGGAACTGTTGATAACAATATGGAATATGAAATGCTCGTTGAACAATAATGTGCTTAACATTATAACACTTGTCAAAAGTACATTTATTATGCAATGAAAAATAAATAATGCTCAAAAATATTATGATCATATTACCCTGCTGCTAGGATTCTTTTCTATTTTTCAATGCTACAACTGTTAAAAGTAGTGACAGTTTGACAGTAGTGAACCCAGTAATTTCTAGGATTTCGAAATTGGATGGGTCAACGTAATTTAGAAATAAGGAACTAACTGAAAACCCATAGAGTTGACTTACTTCTCAGATGTATCATTTTACATGCTCACCACAGTGACATATTGTGCGTGCCACAGCCACAATTAGTGAGTAGGATGGTACTTCGATTGCATCGGCTTACAAACTTACTACCTTTCCGTAACAAGAACAAACACTCTAACCAACCAGGTCACCAGGGTCAACTGCTTGAAAACAGGATTGTCAGCAAAAGATATTTAAGTGCAGCAAATGAAATATTTCAGTTAATGCATATACCCATAGTGTCAAAAATTAGGGAATAAATAGATATTTGACTTTTTATGCTTGATGATTATTTTTCTAAGGAGTTTTTAAAAGTATCCCCAATATACATACATATATATATATATATATATATATATATATATATATATATATATATATATATATATTTTACATACAAAAAATAGGGCAAATCTATGGTATTCTAAGAGGCACGCCATATCTATATATTTATATCTGTACATTTTTATTTAACTTTTTAACTTACATTCTTTGAAAACATTTTAAGGAACAAAGAAATTTCCATAGCAAAATTAAAAGCTTATTCAGTAACGAGAACAAACGAGTATGTTAAGGTATGTTCTAAGATTAATGGGAGGTTATATATATACTGTCTCTTTAATAAAGATCAGAGGCTTCACCTCAATGTAAGAAAGAGTTAAGGTGTCACTTTTGGTTCTTTAAACGAAAGATCAGGAGACTAAACTCTCTATTTAAGATTATGTTGAGAACTTAGTAATAGCTATTTTATTAACGCAGCAATTTAATAAGCTTGTTCATTATTTAATAATTTCTTATTTAATAAACTTTTTCTTTCTTTTATATTTTAAAGCATATGCAAATATGTAATGGAATGAAGAGGTAAATACTCTATTAAATGTCATTCTATACACATTATTCTATATCATTTTATACACGATATTATATTGCATATTATTTTGTTATAAATTATTCAAGCTAAAAATTAATCCTACTATTATAAAGGCTTGCCCTGCACATATTCAACGGGAACTTTTGTTTGTTTATCTTGGCCATCTTTGTAGCCTTGCATTGAAAATGCATAAAAATAATTATTTTAAAATACAGATATGGTGCCATGTGTCATAGCTACTGCTTTCATGTTCTCTTTTTACAATTTTAATTTATTTTAAAACAATTTTAATTGGCGAGAGTATCATTTTCTTTGCATTATATGCATACTAAAATTGTGCGTTTCTTTTTATCCTTGTACTTTTATACATGAACTTGTGAAACCTATTTCCAATAAGGTAGAAATTTAGGATAGTAGATGAAATTAACAAAAGCAGTGGCAACGAAAATGGTGTAACAGAGGAAAACAACCGAATTCTGTATTACTAATGCATTGAATTACTTGTATCACGCATATTTACTGTAATAATTTTTAGGTAAAAGCATTAAAACACAGAGTGCGTAGATTTTAAATATTGCACCTAAAAGTAATAAAGTTTAATCTTTGAACAATAGAAGCATCATTTACGAAAAAATTCGGCCATGAAAATATTTGAGATATAACTGTTTACAATGTGTAAAACCTCATACGCTTGAGATAAGTTATTTTCCTTCATAAACTCTAGAACAGATTGCGAAGAACCACGTTGATTTACATTTAAGTGCAAAATTGACTTTAAGATTGTTATTAAAAACAAAATATTATCCTCAAATATTATAATTATTTGCAGTTTAAATCATTACAATTTAATGAAAATTTAAATATTTAGATTTTGAAGTAATTACAAAATATTTTGTAACTAAACATAAGATGCATATCTGGGTTAAATTTAAAGAAAAATTATATCATTTTAACACTTATTCCCTTTTCAAATATAAGTTCATATTAAAAATAATTTAATTATTCTTTAAATGATTGCTTACCGATCATTTTAAGGATACTAAATTGAATATGAAAGCATTTTTTCTATAGAATAATTTAATTAAAACTTTTATTAAGTTAATTTTTTCTTTCAAAATTGCTCGACTAAAACATAAATGTTTCTCTTATGTTTATTCCTTAAATATTTGTGGCATACTTGATGTTAAAAAATATTTTAATTAAATTGCATATTAATATTCTCTTGCTATTTCAAATAATTCAAGTTGTAATAACATATTTTAATTGATATAAATTTATCGAATATATAAATAAATACTATTTTTGATGAATTATAATTGAGTTTCTTTCCCGAATAATTGTGAATAAAAGTTCAGATGTCATCCTTTGTGAAAATAAATTTGTAGTGGTCTTCAGTTTCTCAAAAATTATTTTGTATTTCTCTTGTGGAAATGTTATTCTGTTTATCCTTTAGAATTATAAATACCCTGAAGACATGCTTTGATTGAAAATGGGAATTAGTTACTTGGGATCTTGATTACTGTCAAGCAAAATTTCACTTTAATTTGTAAAATGTGGAATTTTAGCATCTTAATTTCTACTAAAGTGGTATTTATTTTAGACAAGTTATTTATTACGAAATAGGTTATAAAACTAAATAACTTCTTTTATTATTGATAGCAAGAATTTTTTTGTTGGATTTGTATTTTTTAAAGAAACTTAGCTTAGATTATTATTGCATTTGCTATTTGCTTAAAGTTTATACATGTTAATACTGGCTACTAATTAGAATGTGTTAAAAGTATTTTATTTGAAATTGATAAAAATAAATTTATTGTTCTAAGCTTGCTTCAAAAAATAGGTCTCCTCGAAATAAATTGTTTCTTAATTTTTAAACTGTTCAAAAACAAATATATGTTTTTAATATTAGTATGTGAAAAAGAGTGTTCTACAATATGAAAAAGCAATTTTGAAGAGCATTGAAAATCACTATTTGTTAAGAAATTCTTGATTTCCAGCTAAGAAAGTCATTAAAAACATCGACATTTGAGATTAATAATTGAATCATATTATAAAATCTGAGATTAAACCTTAATAGTTAAAAAAGTGAATTTCTCATGGAAGAAATTAAATTTGGACTTCAAAAATACAAAAATATAAATTTTCAGCCGCAGATGTATTCTTAACGAAACTTGTTTTTTCCTTAAAAAATTACTTATTTTCAAAAGTCAACAAATTTTGAATTTAACGTATGCTGAATTAGGTGTTTCGTTTACTAACTAAAGTTAAATGTAATCTTCGATTGATTATTTTAAGATAATAAATTTATTGAATAAGCAAAAATTATTTTAAGAAGTGAAAAAACAAAATAAAAATACATTAACGTTGTCTTATTTTTAGCTGCATATTTTTTTAATTTATAAATGATTATTTTATCAACAATGTAATTCCATGTTAGCAAAGTCTATTAAGGAATTGTTTTGATTTCTTACCACTTTTGTAAAATTATTGTCCTTCCTAGAAATCAGCATACTAAATCATGTTCAAGATTAAGGTCTTATTTTAAGCAAAATGACAACTAAAAATTACAAAAATAGAAATAAATTATATAATTCTTTAAAATACTTTTGAATTCACACACATGAACTAGTATCAGAGCTCAACTAAAGCAGACAATTTGATAGAACTTTCTATTGTGTCTGAATCTAATTTTATTGATGAATTCTTATTAAATGTATATAATTATATCATATTCATAAACATAATGTTAAACATTAATACATATTTAATTTGATATGAAATTATGTTTAGTTACTTTTTATTAATGAAGGAGTTTAGCTAAAAGTAAGACTACCAAAATTGCACAGAAATTTGAAACAAAGAAAAGGTTAATTATTAATTGTTATGTAAATGAATAAGTTATATCCCTCTCTATACATTTGCCAACGCGAATTCATTCTACCTGAAACTATACTACAAAATGCACAAAATAAAAAAATCATTTAATCCTCGGTTTTTGAAATATATAATGTGAAAATAAAAATACATTTTATTATTATACCAAACTGTATAATCACTGCTATTTTTTTAATTTGCCCTTAAAATATTTTAAGAAAATATTTTTGCTTAGAATCTAAAATAAAAAAAATATTTCTTGATGCTGTTTAAGAGAATTTGAACATTGTGTTTATTTTTCATAATTAAAATAACATAAAACAAAAAGTTGATATTTTTAATTGAAACATAAACTATTATTTCTACATACTTTTACAATATAGTTAATGATCTTGAACTTATAATAACCACTATAAAGGTTAGAGATTTCATACAAATTCAATTATATATACACCTTTTTTAATATTATTGTGTTTAAATTTATTGATTATTCAGATAAATATTTAATATAATACAGATTATGATTTAATTAAAAAATGATTATCTTAAATAAGAAGAAAAGTTCTGTTTTACAAATTAAAATGTATTTGCTTTGAATGCATAATAAAAGAAATACATTTATTCACTCATTTTTGTTAAATATCTAAATATATTTCATTATAAATTTAAGTATACTATCTTATCCAATTTGCCTCTTAGGCAGTATTATTTAGCAAGAAAAATTAAGCAGTTTTTCTTAATTACTTTTATTAAGAAATATTTGAAATATTAAGAAATATTTGATTCAATTTAATTTCGGAAATATCCAAAGTTATAAAAATTAAAATTAAACATAGTTTCCAAGGGATTTTAAAAGAAGGATAGAAACAATGATTAATTAAAAAACTAATAATTATCTATCATACATTAATTAAATGAATTACTCAAGGAGTTTTCTTCAGGCAGTTTAATGAATACTTAAATTAATTAGCATTATTTACAAGAACATTTTAATTCACATTTTCGGAATAAAAACGTTACACACAAATTCAGAAAAAAAATCTTTTTTGGAAAATTAATAAAAACTTTTATGCTGAGCAAAATAGTGTTTCATTTTAAATCCTTAATAAGTATATATCCTTATTTTACTTTATTTTTTAATCATAAGGAGTTACTTTCTTGCACAATTGAATCACTAAAACTAAACATGGAGCAAATTAATCAGTTGATCAACCAAAAAAGTGACCAAATAGTTTTGATAAATGCCATACATATGTTCAATGGAAACTACAGGCTTAAGTATCTTTATTTGGAACAAATGAAAAATATGATGAAACGTTTTAAGCTAGGATTTAGTTTTTAGAAAATGTAGAAGTAACTTTGAAGATTCTTTTAATCAATTGATTGTTTGTTTGTAAATGAGAAAAATTGTATTATTCTGTATCTTTGAAAAACTTTAGTGTAAGATTTTTGTTCTTGAATAACTGAGATTATATTTCATAATTTTTTCCATTCTGATAGTAAGATTTTGGGGAGAATTGTGTTCTTTTTCTGTGGGAATGAAATGACTAGAAGTAATTTTTTTTGTATCACTAACGTGTCATCCGAGAAATTTTGAATTTGCTTCCTTAAATTAAAGTCAAGAGAACATGTTATTAGTTTCATACTTGTTATTTTAGATTGGAAAATAACAAGTATTTATAATAACAAGTATAAATCTTAAAAATGGTTGTAAGTAATAAATCTAACAATAATTAAAAATAATGCGCACATATGAAGCATCTATTTTTTTTTACCAAAAATAAATAAAAAATTGACGCAAGATAATAACTTAATTTGCTAATTAAATTAACAGTTTGAAATTCTGAAACATTGTAACTTTCATGAAAATATCAAACATAATTAACTTAAATTTTATGTTGATATGTCGGGAATACTTCTCGAAATAATATTGCCTTTTAATTTTAATTTCACGTTGATAGTAAAAATTTAAAATTGATCATCGTTGTTATCGATGCAAACTTTAATGTAATTTTTATTTTTGAGAAAAGTTATTAAAAATAAGTTGAACATTCTATAAGAAAAAAATGGTCGTCTGCAGTATGTCTGGAATTGTTGAAAGCAAGGTACAATTATCTAATTAAAAGATACTCTTAATCCTAATTTTATCCTAGACATATTTTCAATAAAAAATATATTTTGATAAAAAATGAAAACAAATGATAGATTATATAGTTTCTAACTTTAATAGTTAGAAAATAAGAAATATAAATAGCTTTTGAAGAATTTATCAGTTTTAGTCAAGTTAAAGTTTTAATTAAAAGCTTTGATTTGTCTATGACAAACTGACGTGAAAACTTATCCAAATCCACTGTAAATTCACAACAGAAACAACATAAAGTGTTGAGAATGCATAATTATATTATGTATAAGAAAAGTGATTTTAAAATATAATTAATAATGTATTAAATGAATAAATTTTATTAGTATTCATGTTTCAAAAATACACTTAATATGTATTTAAATATATTATCAGTTGTGGTGGGTTGTAAGTAAATTTAAATTTGTTACTGTCAAAAAATAACTGAAATGCTTGTGTCTCAAGAACTGTTACAATTAAATAAAGCTCCCTAATTGATAAAACTTCAATTAGGGAACTCTGAAGTATTATAATTTTATTAATTATTTTTTTTAATTCAGTCAAATTAAAAAATAATTTGTTTAAACATGTAAGTAACAATAATTTAGTATCTAGTAAAGGAGTGTGTATCATAATTTTGATCAGATATAAAGGCTATAGTGAGAATCAGACTGTTGGATCTGTGCAACCACAATATATATATTATTGTATTTTTATTACAGATATCTTACACCTACTGTAATTATACCTCTTTGAGAGATTCACTGACATAGACCAGAGTTTGGAAGACGTCGTAATATATTCCATTGAAAAGATTAGTTGAACAAACCAAATTCCTATTCAAGAAAAATCTCAGTTAGTTTCAGAAATTTAAATATTGCATGACACTTACCGGAAGAATTTAACAGTAGATTGAAGAGGAATGAGTTTGAATCTATTTAAAAATAGCAAGTACATTCCCCTCTTTCTTAAAAGACTGAAGAACGAATAAATTGGTGTGGGAGATGATTGTCATCAACGCCTTTTTCTGTTTTCTTTCATTATCTTTTCTAATTATCTTATTGACAGCTGATTCTGTATTAATGAGATACAATATTCTTTGCGTGAGTTGGTAGCATTTTCTTAGTTCAACTGCGCATACGAAAGGATACTTTTGTATGCGGCAATATATATATATATATATATATATATATATATATATATATATATATATGTGTGTGTGTGTGTGTGTGCGTGTGTGTGTGTGTATTGCAAAGTTGGGTAATTGTTAGATTAATAAAAAATCTAATGTGATATTTAATTGTTCAACTATAACTGGTCACTATGTTAAATAGTATTGATAGTATTCTTTGATTTCCGCAAGAGTATAGAGATTTATCCCTTTTACCAAAGCTGTTTTAGTAGATGGAAAATGGTTCACAAGTAATTTAGAAAATCGTTTAATTAACAATGAGTTGCGCAGACATAAGAAATTAGGTAATTTGTACATCGTCACTGTCATGTGCTCCTCAGAATTATTCCTAACACTTCATGGAGATTTTAAATGGGATTTTATGAACATGAGATGCCAATAGTTTAATGATAAGATTTTTTGCCAATACATCACCTCTTTCTTGTTTCCTTCTGGTCCATAGTATTTTTTTCGTCTGTTTAATATTTGATTTCTTGACGCGTTGTTGTAAGAATTTACGTATTATACTTAAATAAGGGAGAGGAATAAGTCGTGTTTACTTTTGCTTGTATAATGGAGTTACAATAACTCCACATTGTAAAGTTGTTTAGATTATGAAAATATGTATGGGTATATGAAAATATGAATGGGATATGAAAATATATATCTCTTGAATAACTATGTTTTCTGTTGGAAACGCTGAGTTGTGTGGTTGAAGTTTAGTTCATCTATTTGTACTATATTCTCTTACTCAGAACAAATTTAATACTATTTAGCGATAAAATTACTTTCAATTTTTAAATTTGTATTGCATTTTTTTATTTTTCAATGATGTTTATGATTTTCTACACAGGACATTACCTTCTTTGCAGCCTTATAAGCTGATATCATAGTTTCATTTTAATTAAAACATTATAATATTTATTTCAAAAATGTTTGTAGTCATATATGACACTAATTTTGTACATTTTGTACTAATTTTGTACATTTTGTTCTAATTTTGTACTAAACTGTTTTTACTGGTATTTAAAGTTACTGAATAATATACATGGAAATAATCTTAATATTTCATTTCAAAGAATATTTACTTTTTATGAAATTAACTTACTTCTAAAATGTAATTTTAATTAGACTTATTCTTTTAGAATAGAAATATCAAAAATATTCTATAACAATTAAGAAATGCTTATAAATAAAATGTTTGCAAATATTTACATATATTTTATGGAAAAAAATCAGATGATTAAAATCGTATATCTTAAAACGGTACAGTTTATATAATGATATGAAAACTTACATAGGATTTGAAGTTAATATATTAAGAAATTGTTAATAAACGGAACTTAAAATGCTTATGTATTTACTTCCTTTTTGGGGAATACACATTTAATAGAAAGAGTTTTTTCTTCAAATTATCAATCGATTTTTCATTGAATAATAATAAAAAAAATTTTTCTTAAAGTATGTGTATTTAAAATATAAAAAAAATATTTTACATGATACGAGTTATTGTTACAAAAATAAATATCATGTAATCTTAAGATGATCACACTTTAACTATGATTAGGTACTTAAATAAATTATTTTCATTAAATATATAAATACAGATCTAAAACCTTTCGTTTAATTACAAAGGAAATGTAATTCAACATAAATTATTTGTTTAAAATTTTAATTAATTAAAATTTGGTTATATGATTAAAGATGTTATCATACTTCAAATAACTTACTTCTATAGAAAGCTTTTATTTCATATTAATCATTACAAGCAAAGTGTGTTTTCATTTATCAAAACAGAATAAAAATAATTTTCTTTACTAAAATATAGATTTTTGTTGCTTTTTAATATTTAATTTTATAAAATAATTATTAACCTGCAAGGAACTACAATTTATAAAATATATGCAATCACAATATTTCTGAGTTTTTTCTGCGTTTTAATTAAAATTCAGCATTGGGAAAAAAGGAAACGGTGAAAATATGCATTAAAACTCAACAACTTTTTATAAGGATAACACTAATTACTAATACACTCCCTTTGTCTTTTTAATATTTTTCTGAACAAAAAGCTTTATTTTTCCTCCCTCAATATTCCTGCCGAGAATGAATTAGTATTTGCAATCATTTTCTGTAACTGATACTATAACCAATTTCTTTATTTCTCGCTTTCGATAATGAAAAATAATACATTTCAATTATTTGAAAGAAATATAAAAGTTTAGTTCGCTTTCTAATTAAAATGACTTTTTTCATTGATCAAATTGTGAACTTTTGTTAAGATTTTCTTTACTCATAAATCCAAGTTTCCATCTTATCATTTAAGGAAATCTATTGTTCCATCTTATCATTTAAGAAAATCTATTGTTTTTATTTATTACCTCTTAACATTGAACAAATTTTTTTTAAATTTAATAAAAACTGTTTTCAATTGATGTAAGATGCGTATTTTCAAATTCGTTTTTACCATAATATACAGATCTTAAAATCGGGTAAAATCACATTTGAAATTATCATTAAATAAAAACAAATGAACATTAAGTGATCCATACAGGTTTAAGTACATCAATTTTAAATAATGAGAAAAGAGCCATTTTAATGTTTTAAAAACCGAAATCGAGTATTAGGTGATTTTTAACTAATTTTATTCCAATTATTTTTATATTTTCTAATATAAATTATCATATATGGTTACATATATAAATTTGAATAATTATAATTCAAATTTTATTCAAATGTCTTTGTATTTCAAGAATTTATTAGTGCTTCTATAATTAATATTATTTCTTTTCAAAAAAGATGTCTAAATAATGAAGAATTAATTATATGGTGCTGTCTCCAACAGTTTATTGTAAATATTTTTAAGATACATAACTTTATAAATATTCTTGTAGAATCTGTAGATGCTTGATCTTAAAGGAAGGTATTTTTTAGGACTTTTTATATAGCACATAGATACTTTCTTAAAGAATTCAAAGTTCATTTTATTTTTTACTTAAATCAACTTTTTAAGTAAAAGTCGATTATAAAAATTAGGGAACATAATTAATAAATAAATTAAAATATAAGCTGTGCATTATGTAAAAATTATTTTCTATTTAGTGGACATCACATCATTTCTTTCAATATAAAATAAAATTTGCATAAAAGTACATTACTTCTAATAAAGTTTTACTACCATGAATAATAAAAATAATATTTACATTTAAAGTTTACTTAGGTTTTTTATTTTTGAATTATATTATTTTGGAAAAAATAGTTCTTTATATTTGAAAGCAGAAAAATTAAAATTTTTTAATTCAAATGAAAATTCTAATAATCAAGTCTTTTACGTCAAAAGCAAACAATGATCGATAAAATTTAAATAAAAGTCTGCTTAAGCATAGTGAATTCAGTAAAAAAAAACAAATTAGAAAAAATTAAAATTTGTCAAAAAAATTTAATCTTATGTTACAGAAATATTAATAAATTACTTTGGACATATATCTAGTAAATATTTTTAAAGATAGATATTAAAGGTTTTTAATTTTTGAAGAAAAAGTTTTAATAAGAAAATCACTTTAAAAACTTGAATATAAATTTATATATATATATATATATATTCGTTATAAGCAATAATGTAAATAAATATTAAATAAATTGTGTGTGTAAAATTTTGTAAAATTCGTATCAGTTTTTATGCTAAATGGTGAGCATGATAGTTGTAGAAAAGTTTTATTTTTACTTCTCAAAGGAAATTGATGTAACTTTTTCCCTTAACGGTGATAAATATTAAAAATAATAATACGGTAATTAAATCTGTGTTTTTATTATATCACTTAACACTTAACATTTAATTAACATCTAACATTAATTTCCATTTCGAATAAACGGAAAATGGAGTGAATATTTTCTTCAGACATATGGTTTGGCTTAGCAGAAATATTATTCTGTCTTACTTAATTAAAATGAATGTCCTGTGAACACACGCGTACTTAACGTGAAAGGGAATATATAAGCTCTTTTTGGTGATTCTCAACAATTAACTTATCATTTCACTGTGTACCAAAGCGTAGAATATAAGTCGCAGCTTATATTTAACAAGTAAATATTATCAGAATATTTTCGGACAGTGCAAAAGTATTCATTTTCTTCAATTCTTGAAAAGCATTAACGTAGTGAAAATATTTTTAACACCTATTACTTGGTAAAATTTTAGGTATTCATATTTAATAACGGAACCAATGAATGTAATAATTATCACTGAATGTTATCTTAAATTAAATTAAAAATTTAATTTAGTTTACCACAATTAAAAATTTAATTGTGGTTCTTCATATCAATTACAAAAAGGGCAAAACCTTTTAAGTGGAAATCTCATGAAGTGTTTCCTCCTTTATGTAATTGATATGAAGGACCACAATTACATTTTTAAATTAATTTTTAAGGTAACATTCATTAACAATTAAAATTTTCATATATTACGTTCATGAATACCTGAAATACTTCATAAAAGTTCCCATTTGAAGAAACAGTGCATCATGCAATGGATACCTGTGCATGTTGGCATTGTTGAAAACGAGATAGCGGATGCCTTGGTAAAAGAAGCAAGGCAATTAAACACCAACAGAGGGATTCATACCACTCTTAGTGATATCAATTCGGTCACTAGAGCGAAACTAATTCATAGAAAAATTGAAATAAAATACCAAATTCCGTAAATCAGTACCAATAGAACTATCACCAGTAAACAAGACTCAGGACAGGATTTTCAGGGAGAGAAAGATACACAAGGACGAGACAAGGTAGTGCCGTCGCTACAAAAATTGCCCATATATACAATTCACGCCAAACACCTTTTGAATTGTCCTGGCACAATCGCTGAAACGAAGTGACAACTCCTGTGTAGATTTATACAAAGAAAATTGTCTTCACCTCGCCGATGCTGTACATAAGACCTTCGGTCCTATTTGAATTTTCTTCCTCTATTCATGACACGAAACCAACCAACCAATCAAAGGGCCAAGCGAATGATTAGAAATTTGTAAAACATTTTTCATACGATGATAAAAATAGTAGTTATTCCCAGCAAAACAGTTTATACTAAGTGGGTATAATAATGAGTGAATGCCAAATTATATCATTAGATACTACTCTAAGATAAAGAAAGAAAATTAAATAATGTTCTTTCATACACATTTTATAAGTAGCAAATAGATAATTAAGAATTTAAACAGTTTAAGTATTTTGATAACATGTGTTTGTTTCGATAAGTTTTCTTGATTAGTATAAGTTAAGTTAGACTAATTTAAGTAAATGAGATATTTAAATTAAGGAAATACTTTATACATTGGAAATTTTATAAATAAAAGCACCTGTAAAACAAATTTAAATGTATATAGCAATAATGAGGGAAATGTGATAAAAAGCAATTTTACAATTTTTAACTTTGTAGATAAAAGATATTGGTAAAATATTGTTCAAACTATCATATAATTTAGAAAAAATTTCAACTATGAATTTTGTATACAAACATCCACTAATCCTAGAAAAACATCTTGCAGTTCCACTTACCTTTGAAACACTGCTTTCCTATGTGATTCTAATTCCTTTTGCTATTCTAAAATTTGTGTGTAAATTTCAGATACTACATGTATAATACTTGTATTTACTTACTTGTAAAATTAAAAGTCGCTGCTGTTACGTATGAGCTTTGACTAAACCAGCCTATTCGTTTGGGACTGGGCGAATGAAACCAGAAAGAGCGCCTTCCGTTTTTGAACAGAGCATTCCCCGACTAGGGTGGCAGTACGACTATGGTTCATAGATAGCAGTACCATCTGATTTTTATTTTTTTATTAACCAATATAAAGACAGGAATGCAGAAAAGACCCAAGGCCTGGCTTCTAACACCTCTAGAGGTATAATTTGGAAATGGAACATGGAGGACATTGGGACCAAGACATATTTTACATTAATGAACAATACGGTCTTTAGTCGGATGGTAATCGAACCCACAAGCTGTAATTTGCAAGACTGACACCCTAACCAACAAGGCTACCATGCTCTTATTTTTATAAATTGTAAACTAGGTAAGCAAACTATACCAAGATGGGCAAATTCAAAATTTGAAAACTTTACATAGTGTGTGCAATGGAGTTATTAAATAACTTAGAATAATGTCATAAAACTCAAATATATGCCACATAAAGTTTTATAAAAATCTTTAAGAATACATATTTATAAGTATTCTACATCAATTGGCAAGGGTAATCCTAAAAGGTTTTGAAAGAAAATATATATTAACATTCTTCGTATTACACATAAAGAAATCTTTGAAATGAAAACCATTATTAATTATAAATGTTATATAAAATGTCCTATAATTTAAGGGTATTCATAATTATTGTCGAGTATATTTAGATATTTTTAGTCCAAGCATCTCTTTTTTTCAAGAGGAATTATTTTAAATCATCAATATCAATCAGCTGTATTTGTGAAAATTCGTAATTAGAATTTTTCATTGCATTTTTCAGCGAAGATCAACGTTTTTTGTAACTTAATAAATACAAAAGCTTAAATTAAATAACTGAAATAAAGAATATCTTTTAAGACATGACATAAATTTAGTCGGAAATAAAAAAAATAAGAAAATAAATTGGTTACCTGTAGTCCATAAGTTTTCAATATATTATTGGTATTTGCAATTAAATTTCACTTTTAATTTCTTACTAAATGCAATTTAAAAATTTTGTGATTTTTATATTTAATTATGTATTAAATTTTTTATCCAATTAAATTTTCATAAAAAGCTGCAAAAAGATTTTGTTATAAAAGAAGCTTTACATTTGAAATTATATCACATTTTCCCGGTCCTCATACAATCAATTCAAAATTAAATTATGGATTTCACAATCCAAAAGACTTTTTGTGTTATCCTTAAGTCACATTAATTAAAACTAACTACTTCTTTTGACTTATACAGTGACTAAATAAACAATATTTAAAGATTTATGAAAAACCCTGTTTTAGCGCAAATGTTTATTTATTTAGCAGAACATCTTGTTACTCAATTTATAAAGTTTACTGAAATAAAAAGCTCATAATTTTCAGATACAATGCCCAATTGAAACAGATAATTGCAATTTTATTGAATTTCACACTAGAACATGTTTTATTGCACGTTTAACGTGCATTGTTTATTGGCAGATATACAGATACTACAAATATATACATACATATTATATATTTGTAGAAATTATAAGCATAATACTACTTTTAAAGAATGTTTTTAACTACCAAGTTTAAAATAAATTTTTTGGATAACATAAGATAAAATTTGTGAGCATTTGACGAGAAAACCTTTTGTACCGGGATAAAATAAATATTTAATCCACTATGATTTAAAATGTAGACAATTTGTCAAGAAAAAACTTTATTTTTTTTACAAACATAGTTTATATTTTTATTAAGATGTATTAGATAAAAAAATATAATATAAAATATTTCATCTCTTTAAAAGTTTTATTCGTCATACATTTCGTTCAAAAATTTTGAAATTAAAATTATCTAAATAGTGATCAAAAGTACATTTTATTAAATAAAAATATTAAAATATGAGATTTATTTATGTTTACTGAAAAAAAATCAAATATTTCAAATGTCTTAATAAATTTTTAATGAGGTGTATTGTGATAGCATATTATAGTTAGATTTAAAAATAAAGAATAAGTGGGTAAAAAGTTTGTAAAATTGGGAACAGATTCACATTATACGTCCATTTAGATAAATGTACTTGAAGTTCAATACATCACTGTCAAAAATATGTCTTTTCTGGTATCAAATTCAAAACTCAGTGAAAGATAAATTGGTTCTTTATTGAATGATCAAAGATATTGGTTTTCTATGGAGCGGACAAATAAATATAAGAGGTTTTATTTCTATTATACCAAAGATTTATTATTATTTCGTGATAATGCGTTAATTTGTACTCCAGATTTCAAGCTTTACCTTTTTTAGAAAAGAAGAAAACACTTTGTGTAATAACTAAACTTAACATGAAACGCACTTTCCTTTTGTTCCAACTCAAACTTAACCGCAAAGATTTCCGCTTAAAATTAATGAGGTGATAAAACTGCGTATGATAGGAATTTTTAATTCGTTCTCTGGAAATCATTGTTCCATGGATTTTCTAAGGGTTTATGAATGTTGTAAATTAGGCATAGAATACAAATGAATGTACTTCTTAAAATGAATGAAAATTTGCTTTGAATTACTTAGGTGAAATTATGTAAAGTCAATTTCTTATTCTGTAAAATAACCGCACGAAAGGGTTTTTCCTTTTTTATTCAATTATAGAACTACGTTTTTTCTACAAGTCTTTCTTACATTTGATGTTGTTCAAATTTATTCATTAAGGTAACATTTTTTTTTCTATTGTTGGTAAAATGAACAAGTTTAGAAGTCAAAACCACTTATTTAGGTGATCGAGTAAAATATTTGTTTATACTTAGAGAGTAATTTATTTCTCAACATATAGGTTGGATGTAATTTGTTTGTTTTATTGATTTAGCAAATTATTATTTTTTTATTTCTAATTGCGAGCACCCTTGAGTACTCTCATTTGCCGCAACAAGACCGGAAACTGCTACTCATTTTATCGTTACCCGGTGGGCACCTGTGAACTAAGTCACGGGATACGAATTACATCGCCCACGCTATACCACCACAAACCCGTTTATAGGGCTGGTGACTTTCATCCATTATCTGAGAAAAGGATAAGAAACACAGAAAGAAAAAGAGAAAATACATCCATGCCCGAGCTGGGATTTGAACCCAGGTCCACCCTATCCGTAGTCAGGTATTCTAACCACCAAACAGGGTGGGCGGCATTTTTCAAATTATATACATAACGAATATATATTATTTTAAAAACCATACCATTTGATAAGGATATTTAATATAAAAAAGATTGAATATTTTTATGCTAGTTGAACAGAATAAATCTATTCAAAAATTATAGCAAGTTTAGAAACTTATGAAGAAACAATAACTATAAAAAACTAAGGCACAAACAATTTAGTTTCCGGTAGAAGATATAGAAATATTTTATTTAGAAATGTAGCAAAATATTTCAGAAGCATTTCATGCCTCTAAAAACTTTGCATATTTTTCATTGATTTACACAAATTCGATAACGTTATTGATAAGAATTTGAGGAGTTTATAGATAAGTATTTGAGAGATAATAATCTTTTTCACTCCTAGGTAAATTTATTTTCTTTGCTTGGAAAGATAAAGGTAGCCATGATATCGCAGAAATGCATTGTCAGCTCAAGCTTATTTGATTTATAAGTCATAAAAGCATTTTGGTTTAGTTTCAAGTACGTTATTTTCAGATAGAGATACATGAGGTCTGACTTCATAAGGGGGATGAGCAGTTGTTGCAGTAGAATGTAGAACATTATTTTACTGTATTTTGTTGCATATCTTTGTTTCGCAAATTGCCCCTTTGATTGTTGCATAGGTGCATAAACTGTGATTTCAGTCCATATCACCAATCAACTTTTCTATAATATGAAATGCTTTGGAAAAATTGACGATTGTGATTTTTTCAATCTACACAAAATCCCCTATATCACATTAAAAATTAAATATGAGCTCATTCATTAAACTAAATATGAGTACATTTTAAATTAAATAGAGAAATAAATTAAAAATTAAATATGAGTAAATTCACTTCATTCCAAAAAGTTTTTCTATCTGAATATATCTTTAAGTGAACACTGTCTTACGAATATAAAGAATATCTTAAAAAAAACATACTTTAAATAGTATTTCTAACAAAGTAATTTTTGAGTAATACTTATTGTTTTGTCTAGACGAGATGCATATTGTTATTATTTACTCTGTTAGATAATAGACAATTACATACTAACTGACTTCAACAATTTTTTATTTCTGGAAATCGATTCCACTGATTCTAAAATGATGCTCATTGCAACTTAAGCCATATATTTTTGTTTTTACATGCATTTAATTTTGAAAAAGACATACAAAGCCACGTATTCCAGTAAATTCCATTGTTGCATCATATTTTCTCAAAATAAAATGGTATATGATTTAACTTAAACAAAGTGTATGTGAATAAAATAAAATATCTACTCCGAAATATTAACCTCTTTTGTGAACATGACCCAAAAGTTGATTTACATGTGATATTATCCTCGGTTCCATGAGACGTTTTAAGTTAACAAATGCTTTATTTGACAATAGTCAGCTGTTTAGTTATTTATTTAAAATTATTAAAACTGTGTCTTTCTTTAATTGATTGAGTATTGTAGACACATTAGTTAGTTGATTTACACTTAAATTATTTAAAACAGTTTTTATGAAAATCTTAGTGAAAGGATGTTCTACTGAAGCAAGAACTTAGATTATTACCATGATACCTATGATCAATTTTAATAACTTTGAAAGAATATCATTTGTAAATTTAATATGTATGATTATAAGACATTTGATAATAAAATAAAAGCAACAGTAGAAAATACTGTAATTATATCAATTATTATTACTAAATTTTTGGCGGTGCTTAAATTTAAAAATTCGCAAATCATTTATTAAAAACTGAACATTATTTATATACAAGTGTTGGTCTACTAAAATTATAAGTTTTAAATGAATTATTAGAAAATAAATAATCTAGTTCAAACTAAAATAATAATACCTTGTATTTATATTCAGTTAAGGAATTAAATTAAGGAAGAAATAATTTTTCGTATAATAATAATTATTATTTTGATTGATAACGTAGAACACGCTGAGAAATATTTTCAATTTTTCTGTACATTGTTCAAAAGAAGTATTTCTCTATTATATATTTTAAATCCCTAACATGGTAACCCTTTATTATGAAGGGAAAGAAAAGAGGATTTAGAAACACAATAATTAACTGTCGAAAAGCATTAGAAAAGTGACAAGATGTAAAACAGTACCAATTAAGCAAATGCCTCTTGCATGGTGGAACATACTAATTTAAATTTTGGTTAACGTTATCTGACATCTCTAAAAATTGTTTATTTTGTATTAGACCCCACACACTTGTGCAAATGAAGTTACAAAAGAGAATATTTAATTTTACAAATATACAACACAATCAAAATAACAAACGTGATTGACTTGAACATGTAATCGAAAATATAGTTTGAGATTTTGAGATTATAGTTTTCAACATATGCAATGTAAAAGTATTTTTCCTTAAGTAAATAGCGTTATAAGATTTGATTGTCTATAAGAAGTTTATAAAATATCTTTATGTCCTAAGCAACTGGAATAAGTATTTTGAATATACAATAATAAAAATTAATAAATATGTATTAATTGATATACAATAATAAAAATTAATAAATAACCATTCAAGGAAAAATTTATATTTTCTAAATAAATTTATTCTGAAAATTTGATAAAATACAAAATATTCGTTTAAATATGTATGTATTCATGTGTAAATATATAACTTCTATGTTATGTGCATAATATTTTTATTGAAGATATGTATATTGATATAAATGTATTACAATATTTTTTTTTCTAATGGCGGGGCACTGAGTTACTGGAATCGTCACCAACAACAAGGTCGGAACTGTTACTCATTTTAGCGTTGCCCAGTGGGCACTTATGAGCCAAGTCACGGAGGTACAAGTAGCATTGTCCACGTCACACCACCACAAACCCCCTTATAGGGCGGGCCACATTCATTCATCATCTCAGAAGAAGAAAGGAAAAAGATAGAGAGAAAACGGAAACAGGTCCATACCCAAACCGGAATTCGAGCCCGGAACCAACAGTTCAAGAGTCAGGAACGTTAACCACCCAGCCAAATATACAGAAAATAAATTTGGTACGCTTATGCATTAATTTTTTTAGATAAACAATTATAGATTCAAGCTATGTTTTATGACTATTTAACTCGTGAAATGTATAGAAATTTTGAAGAATTGTATATTTAACTTTCTGAACATAAGAAAACTATGTTATTAAAAAAACTGAGCATTTGAAAGCATGATTCTGAAACACAATTGAGAAATATGAAAATCAAAATTAGGTATTAACTACTTCAATTTCGAATTTGTAATTAATTATTAGTTTCTTGTGCTTTCACTGCTTTCAAATTATGTTTAAATTATTAAAATGACATTTAATTGTAAATTAATACATATAGGTAAGTAAGTGCTAAAAAACCATGCAGTTTCAATACAATAAATAGAATATATAACCTATAAATGCAAGAAATCGAAAAAACAAATTAAAAAAAATTTAGGTTAACATATATTCTTCACGGTTTCAAAAATGCCTTGAGTATTTTCTTAATGTAAATAATTTATTCTAAAACCATTTCTTAAAATAACGAAATTTAGTATTATAAGAGTAAAAAGTTAAATGAAGTAAATTACAACTATAAGAAAGGAAATGAAAACGTAAGCAAATAGAAAAAGAAAAAAACTATTAAATAAGATAGTTTGTGTCGCCATGTACAACCTAAAATAAAAATAAAATGCATTAAGTAAAGTTACATTAGATAATTGAAGCTATTATTAAAAGTAAGTATTTTGTGATAAAATTCTTTTAAACTGTCAAAATGTAACATTAAAATAACAGAGGGAAAAGAAAGTAAAATATGTTTAATTATAAACATTTGCAAAGAAAAAAATAAATAAACTGTGATGAAGTATAAAAACTATTTAGATAACAATATTTCTATAAAGGGTCGCAATATATTTATGGTAAAAATAATGAACGAGAAGTTTTAGATAAATTGAACTTATTATGTAAGTAATGGAGAATTATTTAACATGCTGTTAAGATAATATTTATTTAATGGAAAATTTAATATAATTATTAAAATAAAAATTAATTAAAATAGTATATTAAAATAAAAATATTAAAATAAAAATTTGGAATTTAACAGATCTTTTACTTGCTGAGTTAATCATTTTAAAAGTTTAAAAGCAGTATCATTTAACTCTAAATGTCACTTAGAAGTAAAACTCCACTTACAAGATTTGAAAACTTATGTCTAATTTCACCTTTTCGAAACATTCACTTCTCTCATTCATACAATCATCTTTAAAATAAGTGATTAATGTTGTATATATATATATATATATATATATATATATACTATTATTTGTATTAGTATTTTACTTTTGAAAATGCATTTATATATTGAGCGCTATATTAATATATTTAGCAACTTTTGTTAGCGGTATATTTATTATACACTGTTACGTTAATATAGGGCTGATGGTATTAATATTTAGTTAAAAAAAAAGTTATGCATAGAAATATTGTTGGGGTCATTCATTTTTTAAAAATACCCAATTCATTTTATGAAAACGGGAAAATTAATATTTATAATAATTAAGAAGACATCAAGGTAGTTTGAGATACTTATGGTTCTATGAAATTATTCCTATATATACATATTTCTAAAAAAATAATTCATAATATTGAGGCTAAAGCTTCTACCAACTATTTAATATTTCATTTCTTTTATTTACATGCAGAATTATCAAAAATCATAGAAAATCTTCACTAAAAACAGTGACACAGTGATATAACAATATGTCATTGTGTTGGACTAAGCCAAATATTTTACTATATTGTTGATTATAGTTTCAAAAGATATATAAGTGCATTTTATGCCATTGTTAGCTTAATTGCGTTAGGAATAAAACTAGAATGAAAGAAATGCCAGTGATCCAAAAAGGTAAGATAATAGGTGATCTTCTGATTGATGCTTAGTAACCATGAAGGCACAATTGTTGAATTTATTACAGGCATATTGTTGAGGATCAGGACAGCAAACAATGATTAAGACAGAACAACATCTGTGAGACCGTATTATTACAGGAAAATAAAACTATCTCCGAGACACAGGCGGATATTTTAAGGAAATTGTTATATCACCAGAATAGTGGTCTTATGTGGCAAATGTGACAGCTGAATTGTTTGAACATCTAACGAACACCCTATTGATCCATACAATTCAAAATTAATCCAGTAAGATTTTTAGGAAGAAACTACGATTTTACAAGATTTTGTGACAAAAAAAAAAAAAAAAAAAAAAAAAAAAAAAAAATCGGAAACGGGGAGGCTTGTCAGAAACAAGTCCTGTTTCCTACATGCATACAGTTTTTCCTTATTCCCCACCATCACGCATGTACTCGTAAAATTATACATCTCAACTACATACATGCTTCACTCTAGGACGGAGATGACAGACTCCTTCTAGAGTGAAGCACGTATGTGGTTTCCTAATGACTTTGATACTCATCTCGGTATTTAAATTTAACTAACTTTATATGGATGGACCTTCTCACCTTACATAGACTGGTAACTAGGTTAGACTTTGGTTACTTTTTGGCTCTTTTTGTAGAGAACTTGCATTCTAAAGGTCCTATATAGTATCTGTCTGAAAATTACATTTATCAAGATGATAATCCAGGATTCATCGTAGTCTAACTCTTCAACCAAAGTTTTGGGAACATGAGAACTCAATTGCAAATTTTTCGCGGCCCTCTGATTACTGGACTAAAACATTATAGGGACCTTGTAGTTTCGTTTTATTATATGAAGTGTAAGATATTTCTCGTAAGTCTTACAGGAACTAGAACAGATTTTACTTGAAGAATGGTACAAAATTAAATACAGAACTTTTAAGTGTCCATTTCCATGAAATTTTAAGTGCTTTTTAACTGTCAAATTATTTCCCATCATTATATTGGTATAACACATTTTTAATGGGTTTTGGTTGTTTTAAGCAAATTCTGTATATGTATGCTTTTTAGCTGAGATATTCATTTTCATCCGTATTTTTTCAAACTACTGTTGATAAGCACAAATTAGAGTTATTGGTAAAATTTCCTTAAATTTTTCGTGAATTTTGTTTTTCTTAAATTTGCAAATGAAATATTTGAAAATTGTAAAAGTAGATTATAAATTACAAATTATTTAAATTATTCCAGGTTCTTCCTTTAAATTTCAGTTCTTTCTTCATAAAGGTTCAAAAGAGGTTTTAAATGGAAGAGGCATAATTTTACACAAAGATTTGATGGTAATACAACTATGTTACTCATAAAAACTTTGTGTAAAATTATGTCTATTGTTTAATAGGATTAAAAAGTGTGCTTTTATAAAAGAAAATTCATTGTGTATTTCGTCTCAACGAAATATTTCATAGATGTGGTTTCTTATAAAAATTATTGTTATTAACTTTTTTAAATGATTTGAACGATTTAAAAAACATTTTTAAAAATACATTTAAAGAAACAATGACACAAAAAATATAAAAAAGAGTTGAAAATAAAAATTGCATGGTATAAATTAATTTGTGTATGCGTATGAGTTTTTAATTTCATATTTTTAATTTTAGATTTTTCACTATATAATTTGAGAGTTTTAACAAAACCTTTCTTTTATACTACTTAAATAGGCATTTTAGCTAATAATATTGTCATTGAAATATGGAAAAAAATAAATTCACCTTTTTCATTAAAGTTATCAATTACCAATAAAGTTAACATTAGGTTATGATAACAAGTATAACAGAAAATCTAGAAATGGAAAGTTTAAGATGAAAATAAAATGAATATACTGAAGACACGTATTCCATATTTTTCCAACATTCCTATTTATTTGGTGATTTATAGAAGGATTATTTATAAAATTATAAATATCTGATGACTATATATTAAACTAATTCGTAACTGGAAAAGTATTAAATAATTAGTATACCTAATTCAGATTTTGATACTTCTAACACACAATATTCAGTATTTTGAGGAATGATTCTGTACAACGGAAAATAATAATAGAAAAGGAATGATAAAATAGAAGTACACCTAATTTTTATAAGGCAATATAATTACTTAATAGAAATAAAAGATATTGTTTTCTTTAATAGAGTAAAATGTGCTATAAGAAATCTTTCTTATATAAGATATAATCGAAACATACTTAAATTAATTTTAAGTTCAAGAGAAATATATCTTATTAGTTAGAGATTCGTTAGTTTAATGTTAAAGATAATTCCAATATTAGAAGTTTTAGTTGTTCAGTTAATCATTAAGGCAATTGCTAATTGAGAGCAATTTATAGTGGGTGTAGCAAAGTGCCTTCGGCTAATACTGAACAAAGTTGCAAAGATAAAATTAGGCTTCATTCCAGACTGCTACTTTTAGATTTTATATAATGGCTCCCGTTTATTTTAATGGTTTTCAATTCATTAAAACTGTTAACTGTTTTACATGTTTTTCATTTAGACTTAAGCCCTTATATTTTAACACTTTCATCATTCATTTTTTCTACATAGATTGAGCGTAATTTTTCGGACAGAAATAATTATTCTGTTGAATTTATGATTAAAAAGTTTTTCTTATTATTAAGTAGTGAAAGCTTCTATTTTTCTAAGCATATGGAACAATATTTTTCATTTTAGAAAACCTTTGTTAGAACATCAACAACAGGTAAGCGCATGCAAACATACTTATACATATAATGTTACAAACTTTAATTTTGAAATTAATACTGATACAGTCATTATAATGACTATTTAGGGATATTAAACATATTATTAGCATGTTGATTTTATTGCCTAGTGATGAGACAAGCACAATTTAATAATAAATTTGAAGTCAAGGATTGTTGGATTACAAGCATAAGGAACATATTTTCGAATTCCTTCATTCGAATCTTTTAAAATATGAACTAAATGGTCGTATAAATGAAGAAGTTCTGTTGTGGAAGTTTTAAATGACGCAATATCTGTTGCAAGAACTATAGCAGAGAATACATTTTATTTAAAATGTTTCAGTTAAATTACCAATTAGTACTTAATAAAAGGATTTGTTTATTTCTAAAAAGAAAGAAAAATGTATTCTATTTAAAAACTTCTGTATCCATTTGGAAAATTATGTTATTATCTGAAAATGATGAAGTATAACTAATTATATATTTCAAGATTTCTACCTAAAATAACTAACAAGCTTGAAATCTCCAAGACTTTTACCTTTCGCTGTTTATGTTTCATGGGATAGTGCTTTTTAGAATCAATCTATAGCAATTTTCTGAAAAAGTTACTTTGTTCACTTATTGTTTATTATACCTAACTGTGTTGTGATTGCAGACTTTATGGGAGTAGAAAATATGTATAAATACACAAACTACTATGATATTTAAAAGTAAAATTCTCAAAAACATTATTTAATTTTTTACGATTGATATAAATAATTAAACCCTTTTATTTTTTATGTGATGATAAATGATGTAATGTTTTATGTTTGCATAATTGTAAATAAATGTTTTCGAAAATTTTCTTAAGATTTATTCTTAGTATCCTGACAGATGAAATGGAAGTTCATTTTTAATAGCATTTAATACTTGTATTATTAGGAATATCATTAATCCTCAAAATTTCTACTGATTTTAATTTAAATAAAAAAATATTGCTGCGTTTAAATTTTTTAAGGAAATTTTAAGCAACAAATTTTAAATTAAACTGCTAATTTTGATGTGAAATGAATATTAAATAGTAATTATGTAATTCTTTTTTGTTAAAATTACTTCATTGTAGGTATGTTTTATTTAATAAAAATCTTCATATATTATGAAAAAAAGATAAAGCTGTTTCTTTATAAACTTATAAGTTTACATATGAAAATGACATTATTTTTTGTTAGAATATTTTTTAGCATATTTATTTATTACTTTTATACTTCCCCGTTTCCTTATAGAAAATAATTAAAATCTTTAATTATCAATATCATGAATTCAATTGCCAAAATTAATTTACATATTCAAATTTTTAATCCCAAATAATATGGAAAATACAAACTAGGTAATATAATTTAAATTATATACAACATTTTAGACAAACTATTTTGGATAAGTTCAAATACTGAGTACAAATTATTGTTATGTTTTTAATTATTTTTGTAATTTATTAACAATCATAAAAATTGGAAGCTATGATCTAAATGTTATCTTTGAAAATAAGATTTTATAAAATACAATGATATAATAGAGTAACAAAAATGACTTAAAATTGTTAACAAAAATATTAGATGCATTGATATTGTTGATAAAAATGTCAAATATCTGATAATATAAAAAATGTTTTAAAATATAAATAATATAGTAATATATTTAAAAAAATTGAAATATTTCGTATCTCAAATGCTTTTTTTCAATAGAGAATCAAATGCTTGTGATACTTTTGACAATGAAGAACATTTGTTGTGCGTAAGAAATTATAGAATAGATATTTTTTTAAAACAGAAATTCGTACAAATTGAATTTTCTCATTTGCCAAAATATTTGCCGAAAATTTGATTAGAAATGGCATCATAAATTAAAAACTTTTTCTTGAAAATTCTCTATAAACTGTAGATTGGGATACAATATAAGAATTATTTTTATTAAAATTCTTTATCAATTTTAATAAAGTAAATGATTTCGAAATGAGCTGTTTACACTTTTAGATTTCTTTTATTAAGGATTTAAATACATAGTAATCTTAAACTGTTTTCAATATATTTTTATTAAGAGATTTATACAATAATTATTTAAACATTTTGGTTTCTGTTAATTTAACTGATCTAGGTGACTCAGTAATTTCTAATTTTTTTATGTGAGCCACTACTTTTAATTAGAAACAAGAGCTTAGTCTTCAATTAATTTTTCATTAAATATGAAAATCAAGAATAAAATTATGAGAAAGCCAATTAAAGCTTTTCCAAAATTTAACGTTCATATATTCAATGGAGGAAAGTATGAAATTTTTTAAGAATGTTCTTATCGAATTATCTTATTGATTTGTAGTTAATGCTCACGTAGAATTAGCTTTTCAATTCAACAAAATTAATTATAAACGATACAAAATTATAATAACTTTGAAATGAAAATGTATATTTTCATACTTACAATATTTTAGTAACGAATGAATTCACTGTCTGAAATCTTTTAGATTTCATAGAACTCATTTACTTCATTTTTACAAAACTCTATATTGAATAATTAAAGAAAGTGTTCATTTTTAAATAATTTTATCATTATTTTCCTAATTATTTAATCCCTAAAATTATTTAATTTATTCCCTAAAATTAAAGTTTAATAATCATGTAAACAATATATAATTATTTCCCTAATCTCATAATTAAATTTAATCACTTCTTCAAGAAGTCCTTTCATACTACGAAATTCAGGGACAAGCTACTTTTTCTTCTATACCAAGAAATCAACTCCTATAACAGTACTGGGTTGATGTTTTGGAAGCCATCAAGTCATTCACTAATCCATGCTTTTATTAAATCTACTGGGATTGGAATCATACATAGGAATAGGATCTTGATATCAAATGCTTAACTCTATAGAGGTACAATTGATCCTGTAAATATGTTAATCAAGCGTACAATATTCTAGAAAAAAAGATATTCTTTCATTAATCTCCAGAATTAAATCCAATAAAGTACATCAAAATTCGCATTGAGAAAGATAGAAAAAACTATAACATCTTTTGCTATAAGAACTAAGGACCTGAAAGTAATATTTTTGAACGAAAACAATTGAATCTCGCAGAAATTCATAGATAACTTTGTTTCCACAATGAAATCACGATTTATCTATAAAAAGAACTATACACAATACTGTTTTATAATATTTAATCATGTTCTTATTTATTATATATATTTTTAATATTTCATAAAAATTTCTTTCTATTTCAGACATTTTACTCCTAAGATTTCATTCTATTTCAAATGTATTCATAGGAGTTTGAATATTTTCTTTTGAGAGTAAACATCTTCAGCAGAAATGCCATTCCAGTACTCTTAATGAAGAGAAATTTTCCTTGAACGTGCTTAATGAGAAATGGAACGAATGGCAATTGGATCTGATCACTTCCATATAATATTTTGCTATTTTGTTTCCAAGAATTAACTTACTATTCAGTAACTTACACAACAAGCATTCAATAAGAAAAAATAATTTTAATCAAAGTAAGGAGAAGATGCATCCTTATATATTTTATTAAATTAGTTTTTTTTTGCTGAATTGTTGAAGAATAATAAATTACCGATTAAAATAAAGGTTATGTTTTATTTGCATGCGTATAAAATATATTAGAAAATATTGGACTAATACATATTGATATTTTTGTGTTATTGAAATATATCATTCACACTTTATGATATTGACATAATTTTTTTGAATAAATATTTTACTCAAAAATATTATGTTGTATGTGAAATATATTTTACTGTTTGAACATTTGGGACATATTTTTCTAGCAATTAAAATCCTTTCATAGTGATGAAATTTATGTAAACATACAAATACATTAAAATTATATTTGCCATTCAAACGTTTTTCATGGCAATTCTTATGATTTAATTTAACTAATGGAGAAAATGTTTAAATAAAAGACATGTCTTTTTCACAAAACTTTAAATTATTTAAAAAAAGAAAAATATTGAGTAAATTTTTTATATTTATAAATATTTAAACATTATTTTATATTTAAACAATATTTAAACAAATTGTTTTTTGAATTGCTTCTGGCTATAAATTAAAATAATTGTGCAATTCTTAAAATAATGTTTTGAATAATCCATGAAAAATTATTTAATGAACACATGATATGCATGATTATTATTTTAGTCGTATTTCACATTAATGGTAATAATTTGAATTATATTTCAATATGATAAAAAAATTTAAATAATATAACTTCAAATGTATTGGATATTATTGTGATTTTTATTTGAAT
>JAPDSC010082293.1:0-20618 GCA_026290005.1 Latrodectus geometricus | reverse complement strand
ATATATATATATATATATATATACTGAAAATTGAGCTTTGGTTTGTAATATAAATCAACCTGCATTGATTTATTACTTTTTATATATTTGCAGCACACTTAGCGTATTTTTAAGTAGATAGAAGTATGTAATATTATATTATAATAAAAAATATTAGATTAATTAAAATCATATTTAAATAAAAAATAATCAAAAATTGCGTGATGAAGTTTAAACTGCAGTCTTAAACAATAACAGCAACATTATTATATCATTACATTATTTTTAATAAATAATATTCTTATTACCAGAAACAATTCTAGAAAAATAATATTTAGAATCAAAAATTATAAATCAATATTGCTTTATTTCAATGCATATGTTCCATAAATTTAACTCTGAAAATCATTTTCTTTTTCCCCAAAGATGCTCATTCATTGAAAAAAATCAATAGAAAGACACAAATTATATATTGTCTAAAGAAAAATAATTCTAAACTTTTCCAAAATTATCAAATCCTCACACAGTTTTATTTATAGTTTAAGCAAGTGAATTAAATTGAGTATGTTATAGAATCAAAAAATATATTTGTTTATTGATTTCATTTACCAGATATTTTGCTTCACATATGTGTATCGTCTAATAAAACTTTCTGTGTTTTAAAGTAATTGTTTCGCGGAAAATTATTAAGTTTAAAATTAGGCAAAGTGTGGGTTAAAAATGAATTATTCACGGTATCTTGTGAAATCTATGGTGGCATCTATTTTTCATGTAAAGCAGATTTTATAAATTCTCTACGAAATTTTATACAGTTTCTTTTCTGGTTCTAAGTACTTTTACAAAATCCCATTGACTTATTGATGTTCTGTTGAAAAGAACCATGAACAAATAAAAGCAAACTTAAATTAATTTTATCCTTAAAATTGGAATTTAAGAAATGATTTGAAATTTAAATTCACTTAAACCAAATAATGAATAAAAGACTAACTTTTATTTCGTTCTTGTATTTTCTTTATTGAGATTAAACTGCAAAATTTGTTTAGCTTAGTTGCCAAATATGCAAAAAATATTTTAAATTATAAAATTCGAACTTTAAATAATAAGATAGGTAACACTAGTACGAACGATGCGTAAATAGACAAATAAGATTTTAAGCAATATATAAGAGATAGTTAACTACACTAAATTCTTTACCAATAATTTCCAAACTCTGAGTTCAGATATTTATTACAATATTATAAGCCTATTAAAAATTAATTATTTAAATTTAAAACATTAATATTTTTAAAAAAATGTTAAACCACCTTTTTTTTAAGAAATATATTAGATTCGAAAGTGATTTCATTTTTCTAACACAAGACCTAACAGTATTTTTTTACAACTCTCTTCTTTTTTATACTGAATAATCATTATGTATTTTGACAGCTGATTTAGTAAGAGTTGCTTGTGTAAACATTCGATTCATTATACACAGTTGTTTTTTTTAGATACCATTTTAAATAGGAAAATTAAGAAGCGTCATTGTCGTCATATTTCAATTTTTACTAATGAAAAGATAAAATTGATTTTCATGTAAAAAGAAAATTATATTTGTGGAAGAAATGTTTTGAGAAAGCGTTTGTGCCAAAAATGGTTTGTAAATTTTTATATTGAAGATACACTATGTTCCCTGAAAGCCGACTTAAAGATGATGGAGACACAAGGAAATCATTAATTGAGGGGGAAAGATTTATATATGACAAGTTTTATAGAATTTGACCTTCAGAATCATTAGAAACGCCTAAATATAATCTATAAGGATGTTATATTGGTTTTTCATGTTCAGATGGAAAGAGATTTGTGTCATCGTATTCAAGTCCTTCATTGCTTCTCAAACGTCAAGAAAAGTATGCCTTTTTTATGAGCATCATTACTGTGTTTGAGAAATAGATTTTCTATGACAATTTTAAATGCAACAAATATATGGAGTAAAAAAAAAAGTGAAATGGCTCAAGGTACTTCGAAAGCCGATATTTGTCAAAAAGGAATTGTGTTATTCGATGTTTGGTGGGATTTCAAAACAATAATAATTTTTTTAAAGATTTTATTAGACAATACGAAATTAATTCTGAAGTGTCTGGGCAAGATGAATAATTAACTTCAGCAGAATAAATGAGAAATTGATTAATACAAAAGTTTTAAAGCTTCCTTATAGACTATGTGAGACGTCATACTATTTTGTTAACTCGTCAAACTCTTTTACTACTTCAATGGGATATACTATATGTACAAAACATTTTAGGCAGTAAAATTGTTACTCCAAATGAGGGGATAAAAAAATCATCAAGATCTTTTTTTGCCAGCAAAAACCAATCATTTTGTAAGCGTAAAATTATATTACTACGAGAAAGCTGGCAAAGATATTAAACCAGAATAGACAATATATATTTCCACATATTTCTTCACCATAAATAATTATCCTTCCTTTTCACAAAGAAACTAATATATTTTCAGAACCACAAATTCATGACTTTTTATTGAATTATTTTTTTTTATGTTTTTTCAATTATATTATAATTGGTCAAGAATACTTTTTTTCAACTCGATTTATATTCAACGTCGTATTGACAGATTTCTGTATAAATCTAACAAGTTTAAAAAAGTAGAGTTTTTTTTTTTTTTAGAATTTGTATTTGTACAGATTGGACACCATGAAACCTAGTTTTTTTCTTTGTGTATTTTCATTTTTTACTTTATCTTAAAATATGACATAGTGGAGTACCTTATTGAAACAATCAGTCTGATCTCCTTCTAAATGTTTATAATTAAAATGCATAAACTATTGGTACAGTGTTATTTGACACAAATAAAGTTTTTTCGGGGAAATCATTGCATTCAAAATTTCCATGATATGTAAAAAGTTCCTTAAAACATAAATCTACAACGACTATTTTAAAAGATCTGCTGATTAAATCTAGAGATTTCTTCTATGAACCAATGAAAGTAGTAATTATTACCTACCAAGCTACATCGAAATGGCGTTTTTATTCATCCAAAAATTAAGTTTCCCCGAGAATTATTCCAGGACACAGATTTTTAGCCAATTTCAACTATTTATGTGTTATTTCTGTTTCAACAAATTTAATTTTTTAACATTTTGATTTCCGAATAGCAACATTTGATTTTAATCAAATACGAAGTTTTGTTGTATGTGATATAATTTTTTTCTCTCTATGACGTTATTGTACGAGTATATAAGTTTCATTTAATTACATTTGTGGAAATTTGTCAGTTACTTCGTAGTGACAATATAGTCTTTCTCCTAAATCCCCTATGTTTTCCTAAGAGAATCCTTTTTATTTTAAGCATTATGAATATTAAACTTATATCACTTAACTATGTGTTTTCTTTCAAAATTTACAGAAATTTTATAAAACCAAACTTTTCACACTTCTCGCTGAGATAGTTCTCTTCTACATAACACCGTAAATTCCTTTTGAATACAAAGAAATTAAATTCAAATTTGCGTTATAATATTAAAAAATATACTTTTTCGCAATGTAAAATTGCAAATGACCTATGGTTTGAATGAAAAAATTACGATAATTTTTAATTATATTCATACAATATTGACATTATATTAATAACAATATTAAAATAATATAATTATATTAATTATAATGTTAATATAATTTATGAATAATGTAAATAATATAATTATATACATTATTCATACATTATATTAATTATATTCATATAAACCTGAGCTTTCAAAAATCAATGTTTGGTATAAAACGTATTTTAATTAATTTTCATTTTTTGATTTATCTTAGAAAATCCAACTCACATTGTTCACCCATATTTTGCTTTAATATATATAATATATGCACTTCATTAAATATGAAAACAGATCTGAATTTACTATTATTTCATTGTTTTTTCAATTAATTAAGATTATTTCAGAAGAATTTTAATATTTGAATATTTAATTGTAAAGACAGAAGTATTACAGCATATACTACAAAATGTTTAAATCATAATTAAATAAAATATTAAGAATTAAAAAATTAGTTGAATATACAAATTAAAGTTTTTGCATGAGGAGATAATTAATTTAAATTTAATATTAGATAAAAATAGAGAATCTGCTATTTAATAACTATTTTTCTTTAATATTTTGACAAAAGTATTTTTGACAATCAATCAATGTTTATGAAAAATGACCTACTATAATTTACTCAATATGTAATTCTTTTAATTGAAATATAATCTGTCTTTCATTAAATACTAAAACTTCCAGTACTCTTCTAAAACATACTTAATTTGAAATAATTATGCATGAAAGTCCACATGAAAATTTATTTATTTATTTTTATTTTATTCTATTTATTTATTATTTTGTAAAACCTACTATTTTTTCGGGGTTAACTTTAAGTATAATAAGCCCATTTTAATGTTAATTATTTTTATAGTTTTATTATATCCATCATGTTACTCATTATATCTTATAAATTTTATTAATCTAAAATATACAAGATATGTATAGTAAAATTATATTTGTTGTTAAAAATATTACAGACAGAATATATGTATATAATAAAATATCTCAAATAATAGAAATATATATTTAAAATAAATCAGTTTTTCTTTCCTAGATCCCAATTACCATTTACAGACTTATGAAATAACTCTAATTCCAAGAAATTAAAATCTGGTTTATGTCACAAAAAGTATTCATTTTGAAATTATTGTTTTATGGTTTAGAGCAAAATGATTTTTAAAAAAAATTTAAATAGAAACATGTGTTTTTTATGTAAAAATATCTGTTTCCATTTAACTTTTTGAAATAAACGTATAACTTTAAAATACATACATATACGAAAATATTTTAATTTCATGTTCACTGTTTGTAATCACTTATGTAGAATATTACAACAACTCTACAGCTTTTTAGATATTCTGATTTTAATATTTATGTAAGTATATATTTTTGTAATAGAAAAATGATTCAAAGATACTTGCATACAATGCTTAGGATTGTGTACAAAAAGCTTTGTTTTATAAAGAATACAAATTAAAAGATTTTATAAATGTTTTTTGTTTTCTTATATGCATAGCGAAATTACATTTCCGTTATAAATACGAAAGCTCTACACATAAATATTAAAAAATTATACTTTGCATTTCTTAATTTTGGACCAATTTTAACGGCTTATATATCTGATGTAAATTTGTTATATGGCGCATAATTATAAAAATGTTTTCAAATAATATAAAATCTTCTTTACTATATTTTAAAAAAATCGTATTTATTTAATTACAAAATATTACGAACAATTTATAAAAATATGTTTTCTTAAATTTTTCAATATTTTCTTTTTATTTCTGTAATAATAGGATTTTCATTAAATTTTAACATCATTTAATATTTTCTCTATTAAATTTATTTTTTACTTCATTTCTTTTATTTATAATTTTAAGTTTTTTCAAATATTGAATTTAAATTTTGAGAAATTTGAGATTTCATTAAGTAAATGAAATATTAAGTTTCATTTTATTTAAAAAAATCAATGCAGAAGCAAAACCAATAGTTTTTTCCTACCTTCAACCAAAATAATCATTAAAGGCAAAAAATGTAAAAACCGTATGCAGTGCTTTTTCCCATGCTTCCAAGTCCATATAATTAAAATTATTTTAAAATAGTTTTCTTTTTTTAACTTTCTACTACAAATCCTTTTTTTTTTTCATTTTTACGCATGGATTCAATGAAAATGATGATTATTAATTGGAACGTTAAATATAAATATGTTAGTCTCCTTTTAAATATAATTAAGTTTGAATTAAATTTTTTGTGTTTATTAAACATGAAGAAATATTATTAAAACTAATTTTTTATCAAATTTACTTAGCGATTTCAAAAAAATTCATATTTTCTAGTTTGATCTCTGATTTTTTTTCTTTATCATTTTAAAAATAAACATTTCTTTCAAACTTAAATTTTGTTAATTATATTAAAATCATAGTTTAATACATAATTAAATACTTATATTTAATTCTTTAATAGAATGAAAAACATTTTATTCTAATTTAAGTATTAATTTCATGTATTATTTCATTTCAGTTATTTTTCACAAAAAAAAATCATGATTTTAGTATGATTTGTCTTATTTACATTACAATTATCTATAATCTTTCATTTGTGTGGTGCTTAGAGAAATTTTTCAATTTATTGTCATCATTGTCATACAAATATGCTCTATATAGTAAAAAAATAATGAAAGGGGAGTGTAAATTAAAAAAAAAAGAAACGTTTAAACTATTTTATTGTTTATTTATAAATTAATATTATGCCAATGTAAATAAATTTATTGAAAAATAAAAGGAAAATTAAGAAAATATCAAAATATATTAAAAGGCAGTTCTGGCATTATAAGAAAAATTTTGCAGCATAAATGTATACATAGATTAAACACAAATAAAAAGAATATTTTTGATTGACAGTCTGAATACAACATCAACTGATCAAGTTTCGAATTATAAAGGTTTTTTGATATTAAAAGTTAAATACGTTTAATGTGTAAACTAAATTTTTAAAAATTATCTTATGCAAAACTATTTTAAAAAAAAATACTAATATCAGTTATATTACAAATCATTAAATTATAAGAAAAAATAATAGACTGGGATATTGATATCACAGTTATTTAGTTTATTTAAAAATAAAAAAGAAGATTCAAACTTTAATAACAATTAATAAAAAAATTACTTTCATTAAAAGTTTATATCTTAAATTTATGTTAAGCAGAAATTATTTATACAAACATGTAAACATTACAAACATGTAAAATTTAAATACGAGTATCCATTGCTGCACGCTTAAGAATATGTACATACAGGGAAAATAAAGAAAATTATAAAAAATCACATAGCGCTTTTCTTTTTATCATAAATTTAGGTATCAGATCATTGATATTCTAGAATTGGTAGGATTTCTAAGTGCGTGAGATGCGTTTGTTGGTATCATTTTGAAAATGGCTAAGAAATGTCAGTAACAATGATGATAATTCCATAACTAGACCATTAGGATATCACATCTCTCTTGGTGAAGCAATATGTTCATATAAATATTCTCGAGTGCACAATGGGTTGAGAAAGTTGCTTAGGATTAAGACCAAATTAATGGCTAAAGGCGTTGAAGTCAAGTAGATTCCATGTTATCAACTTTTATTCCTGGTCATACTGATGGTTCATCCTCTGCCGAGCTTCTTCCTGCCGCATCCTCTTCAGAATGTAATATTTTAAAACGAAAATTTAAACCAAATTTTAATAAAACCAATTTAAATAAAACCAAAATTTTGGAAAGACGTGGTATGACTGAAAGATTACAGTAAAAGTTAGATGTAAGAGAAAATGTAAAACAAAAGGATAGCTCTAAACAAGGCAGTCATTAAAAATATAAGAGAAAGTTTAAAGAAAAATTTTAAAATTTAAAGCTGTACAAAAAGTATATCTTTGTGTCGTATATATTCTCTAAGTTAGAGAATTGAAAATAAAAAGCTACAATTGTCTGTAATCTATGTTGCCAATTTGAATTTGTTTGGTAACTAAGAAATGTTCCCAAAATGGTGTATTTGTGATGTAAATGCCATTAGAATATCATAATTGTGACTTAATAAAATAATTACTGAAAAATTGAAAAATAAAAACCTTAAATATATAAATTTTAAAAATCTTAAGATTTTAAAAACAAGAAAAACATAATACTAACTTTGTAAATAAACACAAATAAGGAAAATAAGAAAACAATAATCTCGAAAATGTAAATATGAATTTTAGAAAAATAAAAATAAGAAATCTCATGAAAATATAAGAATATTCACAAAAAAAAATAAAAGAAAAGAAACATAAATTATTAAATACAATTTCAATTTTTACTAATAATTTTAAGAAAAAATATATTGGAACACTATTTTTGTAAATGAATAAATTATAAATTAATTTTTTATTTTATAAATATAAATTATATTAATTCCATACGTAAACTAAAGAAAGCATATGTCGACACAATTTTAAACAGTAAATTAAAATTATTATTACCAGTTATAATTCTTCCAACGATTTTCCAAATAATATTAAAAAGATCAAATTTTCATTCCTCACAAGATTTGTGATATAAATAAAGGGTCAAATAAAATTTGAAATCAACTTGAAGATTATTAATTGGAAATTTGTTTTTAATTTGTCTCTACGTGCTTTTAAATATCTGTATGGTATTATGCTTGAAAATACGCAAAGTTACTCAGATTAACAGTCAAATGTTTATGGCCCTCGTTTCCTAATAAGTCAAACGCCTTTTCTTAATGAGCTCGTGTCCTAATGAGACATAAATGGCTCTTCTTGGCTAAATCCACTGTTTAAGAACATCAACTAAAGTTTATCTTGTCCTATCGTATATTACTACTAAAATTAACCCGCTACCCTTCTGGATACCACCAAAAACTTCTTATATTCTACAGAAAATTGTTTTTGATACTTTCTCTTTCCAAATTTTGATTCACATGCTTCAACAATCTTTCCTTTAGCACTTATTTCTTCTGGAGATAATTCAACAGAATAAAGCAATATTTCATTAATGAAACATCTATCTGCAAAAGCATGACGGCTTAAGGAATATTCTCCTTGAATATCAGCAGTTTTAATACAGCTAATACCTTATACGTCAAATCAAAGATCTCCTCATTCTTCAATTTTCTGCGTGAAAAGCAAGTCCCATATTTGTGATCAACTTTAGTGAATCACAAGATTTTCCTTCAAAACTCCGACTGCAGAAAAAACATATCCATCTTAAGTGTTTTTCATAACCGAAATTTTCCCAACCTAGCTGAATTGGAAAACGCTGTTGTGTTATGGGTAGATTTGTTGGACTATCAGCGCAGCATCAGCAACTGATTTTCATTCGCAAGACAAACACCCCAAACTTTTACAGCAATCTCACCCGCGTAACGCGTGCATACGTGTAGCACATTTTTCATGCACGCCTCAACGTTTATCTTTATTTCTAATTGAATATTTTTTTTAATTCGTAGTTTAATAATATATTCTAGTAACCAAGTTTGTCAAGTTTACAGAAGTGGTGCATTATTGTATCAAGTTAATTACATGAATTTACTTAATACTATAGAACAAAAATTAAGGAGATAAATTAATTCCACCTATAATTATGCTTTAAAACACGTAATACTTGAAAAAGTTTAAATATTAATATGAAAAATTTTCTAGTTTTCTCAGATAACAAGGAAATTTTTCGTATTAACTCCAAAAGAGGCATTAAAAAGAAACTTTTATTCACTTAAGTTTGTTAGAAGCATTTAATTAAATCAAGATCTATCTTATTAAAAATAAATTGCAACAAATTATTATACAAGTAGCATAAATTGTTTAATTATTTTAATTAATTTGTGAAAGTAAAAGAAAAATGCTTGAGAATTTAAAAAATTGAAAATAAATGCAATATATATTAATGACAATATTACAATTTGTTGAATGATTTCGCAAAATTGGTATTATATTCAAATTACATTAGATATTTGGTACATCTTAATTTTTTAATAAATTTCAAATCATTAAGAAATCCTTAGTTTGATAATCGATAGATATGTATAATACAAGCTTCCTTTAAAATATAAATCTCAAAAATGAAATTCTAAGCATTTATGGATATAGCGAAATGCAAGTTTCCTGGGGGATACTTGTGAGAATATCCAAAATCATTATGAAGTAGTTTATTCTCTATCTGATGTTCCCATCTTGGACAGCTATACAGTCTTCAGTCCAATTAGGTATTTTATTAGTTCATAATTGGTTACCAGAGGTAACCGTTGCAAAACTACATCCACCACTATGGGCAAATAATATATGGTTTGCGTTATAGTCCTTTGTCCATGTCACATCCAATGAAATCCAATAATATTCATAAGAGTCTTATCTGCAGAGTTAACAAGACAGGAAATAATATAAAAAACAATCAAACTGTTAAGAAATCACCATAAAATATGAAGTCAAACATTGTCTTGCTGAAATACTGTATTGGTTGATCTTTGTAACAAAGGGCTGAATAACAGTCTCTATAACTTGCAAGACGTTGCTGGCCACTGTGAAACAGTCATATGTATCTATTATATAATATCTACCTAGGATGTCATGAGATCAAACATTATGCTATCCGGTATCATAACAACCGGTGTACAAATGGTTTTACGCTTGACATAATGGGTTACTGTTCTAGTCACCAGCATACCCGTCAATGGTTGTTATTCCTCCATAGACAAAAACGATATTAATTTTCAAAAATACCCCATGACAGTTGATAGTCTACGGATGACGACAATGATGCCGCACCAGAAGTCTTCCCTGTGTTGAGTGGTAAGTGGTACCCCTGTTGCTGGTCCCAGTGCATGTAACAAAACTTTCGTTATGCACTGTTTAAGTGGACACAGATCCTCATTCTAATGTGGGCAACTGGCTTCGTAAGTTACGTGCTGGGAGAAAGGGTCTCAAATAGTCATAATAAATACGCGAGTCTGTGCACCTCTCTTCCTCTTTACTGTGCCGAAAGACCTTCTTGAACCCATCATGTAACAGAATTTTGTATAATACACATTGTGCAGAATACAAGTTTTATAGTGCACAGTGACAAGCTCCATTCAGGAAAACTGATAATACGATCATATTCTCCCCGGCCGTTAACTAGTATTGAGCTCGTAAATGCCTCAAAGATGTCTTCAGCTTCTTCAATAGACTCAAATATTGCACAAAAACTCAGTTGCTACTTATGAGATGGAAATGCTCCCGGGGCCTTTATAATAAGAATGGAATATCACGACATTGAATAAGAATTTTAATATAATCTTTTGCAAAAAGATCTCACCAATATCACTCAAGAAATTTCCGAAATGCTCCATGTGTTTTCGAATCTTCTGGTTCAGTGGTCGAATCAAAATTTTGTTTCTGCTTCCGAAGTAGGTGAGATTGAGGAAATTGTGGAATCAAAACTTCTATTGCTAACGAACACACATTTATTCACAAACATTAATTACGACATATTATTAACTCGATTTACAAAACTAAACATCGGAAAATAAGTTTTCGGAGCGCACACTCGCTCGTTGCATTCTCTCTGATACCGTTGCCACTTGCGTTTTCTCAATTACATATTTGTGGCGGAAACATTGCCAGTGAATTCGCAACACCATGCTTTACTTGGTGATGGAGTTTTACTCTTTTGGAGTATATATGTAAATAACTATACACATATAAACTATTGTAATCTTAATATTCTTTTAAATTTTAGTATTGCTTTATTACGAGGCTTTTAATGTGTAGTTATTTTAATGTGAAGTATTATTATGTGTAGTAGTAATGTGTAGTTATAAATATCACTTTTTGTAAATAATAGAAAATATAAACTTAAATTATTTTTAAAAAATAAAAAAAATAGTTTTCGTAATACGAGAAATTAAAGTTCTTTTTTTCTTTTTATTTAACAAATTAAAATAATGGTTCCAATTTTAGAAATATAGTTACGGAAATTTCTGAAATACATAAAAAAATATAAATACGGAATAAAGGATTACTATGTAAGATAACTCTTTTTGAAACTGTCTGCTGTAAGATATATAAACGAAGATTACGCAATTTTTCTCTGAAATGTGGATTGGAAATTGTTCTTCTTGCAACATCTTAGAAAGAATTCAATCCTTAAGAATTAATATAATACATAAAAATAGATTCGTTTTAAGAGATATAATATAATAATATTTTTTTATTACGTAATGATCTCATGTGGAGGATATTGTATTTTTTATTAACTATTTTCTTTCGTCTAACAACAAAATAATAAAATAATTTGAAACTTGAACCGTTGGCTAACACACGTCATAGTTATGATATTAAAACAGGCATATTAGTTTATTTTCTGTCTGATTGTCTCAGTTTTAAGACCATGTAATGAAATTTATGTAGTGGATTTCTTAAACTCAGCATAATTGTTATCAGTAATTTAATATATTCTTTTACAACAGAAAACTTAAATTACATTATAAATTTTCAAAAAAATGTCCAGTTTCTTACTACAGCTCATCATTGTGAAAATATGTAATTCATTCTTGTATTAATATATTAAAACGAATAGTGAGTGAATAAGATGAATTTGCAAGTATAGATCAATTCAGATTACTTAACTACTTAAAGTAATGCAATTTCATCTGTTGTATATGAAAGAAAATAGATTAAGACATTAGTTGACTTTCCTAATAAAAACTTAAAAGATTTGTTATTTAATTAAATTTCAAAATTTTTAGATAAATGTATTAGTAAATATGTAACTCGCTTAGAGCATAAAAAAGACACACATACATTCAGTGTAAATTTTCAATATATAAAATATTTTATGTACTTTATTGCAACTTTAAAACATTTTTATTTTATTTAAATAGCTGAAGAGATAACTTTATCACATTTATCTTTTAAGCTTCTTAATATAAAGATAAAAGAAAATTAAAATTAAACTGAACCAATCTTTGGAGATTTTCATCAGACAAACTGAAATTGTTTTTCGAAACTTTGAATTTTGAATGAAGTGTTTTCGATTTAAGTGTTTTTCAGATATGAACAGCAATGGAGAAAAAATAAGATGTTTTTATAATGCCAATGAAGCATTTAATATCCTGGTTAAAAAATATTAAGAAATAAAAGGAGATATGTTTGAAACTCATGAGAAGACATTTTTATTAACAAAAATGAAATAGAAAGATTTACATGTAAACTAATGCTGCTTATAAAGTTTCACAAATATCTCCTTTTTCGAGTCATATAAAATTACGCTTTTCTATAAACCTACCGTACGAGTGAATCAGAAAGAGAAATACACTACGCATAATATTTAAAACCTCAGCAATATGAATGAAATTATAACATTTCAAAAATAATTATTAATATGACACCATTAAATGGATTATTAGTTTTGATGGTTATTGGTGGCTTAGAACAAATCGAATTCAATTTGCTTAATCAAAAACTTTGAAACTAGTATTTAAAAATTTAACAATATTTTTTGGAGATCACGACGAGATCGTATAATTGTAATTATATGAATCATATTACACTGAATGTCAGAAGAAACTCGCTATAAATACCAATTTTTTAAACATCTTTTTAAAGCTATTGCACCAAACGTTTTACTTCCAACTTTACCATACTGGTTTATATACCTGAAAGGTATGCAACAGAAAATATATACAAAAATATCTTAGTATGAAAAAAAGGGTTTAGAATTTATCTCGTTTTCAGGTGAGATGGTAATATATTCTTCCCAAGCGAATCTCGCTTCAGTGTAAAGCTTTATAAAGGGTGAGTTCTCTTCTAAAACGAACCTGTTCTAAAATAATTTTTCATTTATGCATGAAAGTGTCCAATTCGGATGTGAAGAAATGCTTCTTTGGGTATGTTCATCAATGTCAATACACACCTGAATATTATCAAGACTGGAGCACAGTCACCCCGCTTGTGTATCTCGTTTCAATGTACAGCATTACAAAGGGGGATTTTCTTCTAAAGTGAGCCTCTTCTCAAAGAAGCCTTTCAATTATGATTGAAAGTGCCCATACTAGAGATGATGGAGTTGCATCTCTTGGTTAAAATGCTTATCAATAACAATACCCATCTGAACTTTATCAGGAATTGAGCATTAACCATTCTACCGATGTCATACTTAGACCTATTGTAATTCTTTATTCAGAAATAATCAAAATGCATTAATTCTCCTAAATGATAATACTAAACTACATTATATTTACACAGAGAGAAATTTCTTTTTCAAAGAAAGAATTCTTTGAAAGTTTAGATATAAATTTTTAAATATGAGCCCAACAGAAGAAATTTCAGAATTTATGGGAAGTAAGAATGCTAGTTGCTTATCACAAGCAGAAACAGTTCATCAGTTGGAAGATTTTTTCTGCACGAACGGTTGAGAATATTCCAGTGTTTCATTAATATCCTCATTGATTTTGTGCCAAGTAAATGTGCGACATCCTTCCAGTCAAGAGAAATCATCCACTTTATTCAAATTCATTTTTTACTGTAGAGTATGTAAGATTTTCCTTATATTTCATTTAACGACATCATCAGTATATCTTCAACAAGTATTAGTAATTAAATTTAGTTTTTGTTTAATCGTAGTGCTTGGAGTTTCTTGTATTTACAATAATTGAATATTATATATCAGTCAAAAAGTGATCCTTTCTTATCTAAAGTTTATATCCAAAATAATAGTAATACCTTCTATTTGATTTGAATAGAATATTCAAATTTAAGAGTAAAAGTTTTCCCTTACATTATTATAAATGTTTACAGAAATGTACTAGAATGTATTTCTTGGAAATACACTTTTATGGTATACACACATTATTTAAATATGAATATATTATTAAAAATTTTTACTCTATTCATTAAAAATACACACTTTAAAAATTATTTTTATACATTATTTTGTGAGTAAATTTATTAAAAATAAGAAAAAAATGTAAATTATCTTTACTGTAAAATGTTTTATTTTTACTGCAAAGTGAAACAAACTTAAATTTGCGTAAGAAAAATTTACAGTCTAGGTATATACAATTTTGTTTAAAAAATGACAAAATGTATTTACAATTTAAATAACATTTTCATATCATCATTCCTTTACATAAATCTAGGATTCTAATTATTCAAAACATTACTATTAATGTTTGACTTATGTGTTTGCACATTTCAAAAATAGATAGTAAATAGGTAGTTAGATATATACAAATTAATATACATACGTAAATATACAATCAACAGAAACCAACAGAATTCATATTAAATTTTAAGTCTTCAACGAATAGAATTTTTCTATTTCATATACAAACTATATTCACTTCTTATTTATTAAACTTCACAATTTATTTAAATATGATTAATCATATTGTTGATAAAATTTAGACTTTAATTCAATAACAGAAGTGTTCCGAAAAAAAATGCAAGATAAATCTGAATCTCATTCAAAATGTCTTGACTCATTTCAAGTTTACAATAATGAATATTATGCACAAATAGGTTTGTAACACAACATTCAATATACAATATTATATGTACAATTATGCTTATAGCACTACATAATTTTTACTAAATTTTGGTAAATTTGTAGAAAAAATTATCCGAAAAATATAGATTTTAAATTAGCATTATTAATATTAATATGAAATACAAACTAAATACGAGTCTAACTTCAAAAAATACTTTAATTTATTTCAAACTAAAAATAAACAAAAATATTATGAAAATTAGAAGCATTATTGTTTCATTCCAATTCCATGCAATTAGAAATGGTTTTTCACTTATGATATTTCTGTATTTTCTTTTCATTTATAATAAATTTAATCAGCTTTAAAGCCATACAATATAGTTAATGTTTCATCAAAATTATTTATTTCTTGAAATTGAAATTAAAGAATAATTTCTGTTAATGAATTAATTCTTAATTAATTTAACTATTTTTTTAAATAATAACTAAAAATAAAACATCTGTTACTATAACCACAAATATAAAATAATGCGACATATTAAATTGTAAAATCTATTTTACATTTACTTTAAAAAAATTTTTTTATACTTACATATTTTTAAAACAAGGGTAAATCTTTAGAAATATTCAAAAACTAATTGGCAAGTCAATGAGAAAAATAACTGTTTAAATTGCCATGTATAGACGTCTTTTGTAACTGAATAAATGTCATATTTCGGAACTGAGTACAAAATGCATTTATTTAAGTCTGCGGTTATGTTTCCTAAAAATGCAGAAAATTATTTATTACATGAAACGTGTTTCTGAATTATTCAAGAATATTGAAGAGAATATCTAATATTTTTTTTCCGAATTTTAGTAAAAATTAATATGTAGGAAATTTTAAAACAGTTTAAATTCTAAAATACTTTATTTTAAGAAATGCTACTACTGACTAAGGTTTAAACTAGTCAGAATTTCAGAAATTTTCTAACACAAAGCTTTGGATATATTTTCATATTTATTTCATCTTATTGGCATCAATAATATTCATTCGAATAAATAACTGCAATTGGACAACACATTTTTCTCCTAAATATACAAGTTTAAAATATTATTTATAAAATCAAATTTAAGAAAATATTATTTTCATTTAATTCGTGTTTGAATACACTACCACGTATTAAAAACATTTGTATGAATTTTCTGAAGCCAACAATGAATATTTAATCAAAAAGTACCATTTGAGTTTACAAGTGATTGTTCAATTAAAATTGTATTTACAAACTTCTTTCTTATCATTTAATTTCAAAAATACGAAATAAATCATTCTTTTAGAAGAACAATGCCAACAGTAAATAAACCATATTTCTTTTCAGATTTAGAAAGTTATTTCAAAAATACAAAGAAATGATTATGCACATAGAGTTTCATTATCACTTCTATATACAGGTTGTATATTCATGTTAATACTTTTTCTATCTTATGAGAAAGATTATAATTTTTAAACAAATTGTTTACTAAAAATTTAAAAATACATTATTTAATGTTCAAAGACTAATTTATACAATGTAAACAAACTCAACTACACTTAAAACTCTTCTACACAATAATCATATACTTTACTACTCTATATCAATACTCTAGTGAGTACATTTATTATATTAGCCTATGTGAGTCACCATTGACTCTCGTGATCGCAATGTAATAGCTTCTATAACTGACACTCCAAACCCATCTTACTGACAGGCATAAAGCATGTCAGTACTGTACATAGAATACAGTAAGTTTTGTGGGGCAAAATGCACTTCAGTGGTTATGTAAAATGCAAAGAAATATTATCACTTTCAAATCCGCAGAACATTCCAATGGAAAACGTATAATATTGAAACATATTTTTCTCATTGTAAACTATTAAGTATTAAAGCTTAATCCTAATTGAATAAATTGTAAATAATAATAAATTAAAATTTAATTGAAATATATTTCAAATTGATTGATACAAGTTTATGCATATATGTGTGTATAACATATATACTTAACATAACAAAATTTCTTAATATATTTGGTCAGTATATTAGTTTGTACATAAACCTACCACTCTTACATATGCATATATAAATTTAGCACTAATAAGGAATGTATCAGTAAGAAAGAGGCTTAGAAATGTTAATGCCTGTGTGATATCAGAAAAATAAGATTATGTCTGTGATTTTAAAAAAAATAAGTTAATTACTGTGATAACAGAAAAAGTGTAAAAATTAATTGTTTGAGCTTTCATTGTTGCAAGTAAAATGGTTAAGCTACTAATTAATTTAGTAAATTGCAATAACTACTGCCATAAATCAAGGCTTTAGCAGTAAGTGTCATTATTCATTATTCGAAAACTACATTGAAAGTATCAGCATGTAGATAAATACACACTAACCAGTGTATTTATAGCAGAAATAAATATGACTTTTTTGGAAAAAATAATGTTAGACACTCTTATGTAAAATTCTTCATATAATGCACTAACGTTGAAATGATCCTTTAGAATTTTAAACTAAAGTTATAAATACTTCTAATTTAAAATTACTAGTTACTTTAAGAAAGTCTTCTTAAAGTAACTAGTAATTTTTACGGTAGTATTAAACTTAAAGTACTAAACTTTTTACGGATATTCCACTATACTTCAACTTCACATTGCTGAATTTCATTTACCAATAACCAGTTATAACTGTATAGAAGCAATCCAATATAATAAAATTTACATTTTAAGGGTTTTGTTTGTTTTATTTTTCTAAGAAATCCATTATTTACCTTTATTTTGTACTTTTTCACTACAAGCCAAACTTTAACTAATTTTCAATTTAATGTCCTTTGTTTCATTTTCAAATTAAAGAAAACATACACCATGTTTATTTCAGTGTATAGGGGAGAAGTCATCAGCTACGGACGATTTGATAGGCTGGAAAAAAACCTTTAAATGTCCCTTAATATCCATAGGGCAATATTTTTCGAAATATTGTATCCGATAAAATAGGAACAATGAAAATAACGCAATTTGTAAACGTTTTATGTAAAGCACTCAAGTGTCAATGCACCAGTCATATAAATATATTGCTCTAGAAATTGAAACTTGTAATATTGTAAGCATTAATTTACTCAGCAGAAGCACTTAAAAAGCATAAACTACATTTAAAAGATTCCTTTCCAAAGAGTTTTGGAAAAAACAACGCTACATTGCAAGGAGAAAATTGATTTTTTGAGAATTTAAATTTATGTCTTACATTCTGGTACCAATTTCTTTCTATTGCTCCAGTGCAGACTCGAGCAGTTGTTTTAGAATCACAAGTACTTAAAGAAATGGACGTTTTATCGGGTACTCTTCTATATATGCACAGTAATTGACTTAGAATTGATGAAGATACATTTTCTAGGGGAATTGTCCAAGTACCAAGGCAAACCAATAGAATACGATTTAAATCCTAAATATTTGAAGAATTCTTTAAAAACATTCCAGAATATGTTAAATTAAATCTTATGGTTATATAAATTACGAAAATAGAATGATTCCAGCATTAATTGAAAGGTTATTGACGTACGTTTAATAATAATGTGTTAATTAGAATGTCTACTACACATTAATATTGAAGTAGATTAATTAATTTTGGCTGTATAAAAACTATGGCATATTTTCTTTTGCAGATACCCAAGTCGCATAAACTAGAGATTCACTTGATTTCTATTAGTCATTTCATTTCAATGGCCAGCACTTTAAGATGAGCCAATTTGGATGTGTCCTCAATCAATTAACACTATTATTTTGTAAATATGGAAAACTTTCAAAATTAACTTCAAATGAAAACATTTAAAATTTATATAATTTTAATCTCTATATTCTGATATAATGAGTTTAGATAAATTATATTATACCCATTTTTCGAAAGCACCTACCTCTGAGTGTGCATTTCTATCTTGCACATGTGTTAGTAAAACCAGGTAACTGAATGAGGTTTTCAATTATACCACTAATATTTTTGTAAGTTTTATTTGATATATATTTAAAAAAATAATTTTGGCTTGGATTTTTGTATTATATAACAGTTTCAATGTTGTTCAAATCCACGAAATAAGATGATTGCTATTTATCATACATAGTGATCGTTTTTAAAGAAATTAAATTGTATTCCAAAAATTACTAACATCAGATACTTAAAAGAAAATATACTATATTTTAAACCTTAAATACCAAGGAAAACAACTTTCATAAATTAGTTTTGGTATCACATAATAGAATTTTAAAATTTATATTAATTATTAATTATTTTTATATTAATTATTTATTTTTTCCCTAATAGATAGGAAATATAAGAATAAGAAAAAATTTAAAATTAAAAAAATATTAAAAGTGCAATTATTTTCATAAATTTCAAATTCAAAAGTTTATAAATCAAATTTAAGTAAGAGTAAAACACATGCGTAGAAATTAACTATAAATATATACAAAATGAAATTACCAGTTTCATTTCCAAATCAACATTTGAATTAAAAAACAGTTAAAGCTTCTGTTTTATGATGATAAGTGTAGTCTTAAAAACTTCATTAAAGAATATTCAAAAAAATGATAAGAAATCTAAAAAATAGAGCTTTATTAAATAATAACTACTAACTTGTCACGCCTCGGATTGTTAATATCATGATTCGTTGAACAATTGTAAGTACTAAACCTTGGCAGAGTAAACTATCGAATGATTAAGATACTTAGAGACAGCTTATAAGAGACTGCTTTAGAAAACTTTGCCAAGAGACAAAAAATGATAATGTTTGTTACAACTGTTGTAAATGATTGATGACAGCACTTATTGCGCCAAAAATCAAAATAGTTTTTATTTTTCTTCAAAAATTATATTCCTGTGGAATTCAAAGTTATGTTCTGAATAATTATAATGCAATTTTAAACGTTTTTCATGTTAATGAATTCTGAATAATTATGATTGATTGACAATAAAAATGTTTTGAAAGAAAAGAAACAAATAATTTTCCTTTTCTTTAGAAAATGTAATTAAATCTTTAAATTAATGTCATTCATTTTTTTTTAAAAAAAATATATTCAATATCAGTGCTGCCATCTGTTGGAACCACCAAATATAATATTATTTTGAGAATAGAAGCAAAAATAAAGATGATGTAAGACGAAAAGGTAAGCATAATCAATATTTTCAAAAGAGTAAGGAAAAGAATATTTCGTTTGATGATGTTTCCAAAATATTTCTTAATTTTTGAATATCCAAAATATTTCTCAATAAATTTCATTAACAACCTTCTCAGATTTTTTAGTCAGAATGCTTAACTAACTATGTTTTATTATAAGAAATACTTCCACATTCACACAAATAAATGGTAGAATTTCAGATAAATAGTAATCATCCCAGCTTCTGATTAAAAATTTCGGAAAATGGTTTGAATGAGAGATTTCTTAGAAGAATAATAAATCTCTTAAGCCATCTAAAAATCTTATAATTTCTATCTTTCTAATTTTTCTAATCATGATCTTTCTCACTTACTGAATTATTATTATATATATATATATATATAT
>JAPDSC010082283.1:0-16594 GCA_026290005.1 Latrodectus geometricus | reverse complement strand
AGCATACCGATTTCTCAGAATATTGACATTTTACTGGGTATACGGAAAAACTTTTAGATTTTGGTCATTTATGTCAAGGATAAAGGTTGATCAAATCATTGTTAAGATATATCTTTTTGAAACGTCTAAACACTATTAGTGCGGTAATGTCTGGTGTTACTGTTTACAAAATTATTATTAAGTCATTAACTTTTCGGAACAAATCCACTTATATGTAGCCTGATCATTAGCTCTATTTTCCCCATTCATCACTACTTTCTCACAAAGGTATCACACCTAACCTTTGTAACTGCTTTATTCCCTGTTAAAAATGTGAAAAGTGCTGCAGCATTTTCCATACCAATTGATGTTAAGAATAGTTTATGACTTTGAAGCGATGTTAATGGCATTATTCTCTCTCTTTGTATGTCATTCAATTTAAAAAGTGCTTATAATTTATAGTTTTCAATAGAATGCAGTATTCAGGATAGCTTGATTCAGGAAGCCACCTTCATGAAAATTTGCTTACAATAAATCCCAATTATTCTTGATCTACAAATCCAATACTTGTTGGGCTTGTAACTTAATTACTGAGGTAATATTTGTTCTTTAATTATAATATAGATCAAGTAGTTTGCTATTTTTTTATATTTAAAAAAATGAGTTCACATAAAATTGAAGGAAAATATATTGATAGTGCTTTTACTTCCACACTTATCTAATTTTTGACACTACTGTACTGATCTCATGAATTTGACATTTGACAATGGAATACATTTGAAAGTTAATACTTATTAATTAATATAATTAAACCATCTATTTACAAATCAGAAAAATAAATTGATAAAACTGGTTTTCTTAAAAGGGATTCTCATCCCATTTTTAAAAAGTGGTTGTTTCGGCAAATTTCATTCGAAATATAACATAGAACAAGTGGAAAAAGTATTCTCAACAAAAGTTTTAGAATTTCGAAGGGATTTTTAAAATTTTCTTTTATGAATAAGTGAATTTGATACAATAGAATGAAATGAAGATGAATAACTTGAAGATTGTATAATGTACTCGTAAAAACTTTTCTGCTGATGTTACTAGATCCTAGAAACATGAGACCAAAAGTAACTTAAATAAAACAATCGTAAGCAAACAGAAACGAAGTCTCTTCTTCATTGTTTAAGAAGATTTCATTAAAAAAGTTTTTACCGCATAGAAATTAGCCAAGCAGATATATTTAAGTTAAGCAATGCTTTATAACGAAATATTTCCATTTCCTTTTTTTTATATTACATTTGCCTTTTAGTAAATATAAAAGCATTTTCTTTTCTTATAAATTGTGCTTTATTTCCTTTTTTCTTTTGGAAATTTTTTACTCTAATAAATAGCTAGATAATCTTCTTTCTACTAATCTAATTGAGCCACTATCACTATTTATTTCTACATTATTTGCATCTACTTATATTAGAAATTTTTAATCAAAATCTGAGAAAACATAGGTTTGCCTTTTTTTTTTTAGCCCTAACTCAATTTTGTAGTAGTTATTCGGTATATTTTATGTCCTTTCGAATCCAATAATGATAAATAGAAATGGGAATAATTTTCTGTCAAATTTTTGACGAAAACTTAATGCTTAAATTGCTTGTAAAATACTTGTTAACATCAGACTTTCCAGGAAAAGCTTATGCAACTAGACATTAAGCCTCACGTATCAAAATATTTAAAAGATACCAAAGCTCTATTGTAATTAAATATTTATTTTTTAGTGCAATTAGCATGTATAAAAACAACTTGAATTTTTTTTATTAATTGAAATGGTTTTACTGGTTTTTCCCTCTAGCTTTGCCGATATTTTGGTATGGATTAGAAATAATTATAGACTTTCGTATTATACTAATGCATTGTTTTGATTGCAATTAAGCTTCTTTGAACGCAAGTGGATTATTTCAACCTACTTGATTTATTTTTCACTGAAATGAATGATAATCTATTCCTTTTCTAATTCGTTATATATTATTCGGCGGTTCCATATCTTTTAGGGAAGGGCGCCCATTTTCCAAGGTCTTCCATCTCACTTCCAAAAAGGAGCATTTGAAACCTCGTTTCTCAGTTGGGGGAAGATCTTATCGTTGGGCACTTTTAAGTGTCTTTAACTTCCTTCTAATTGAAACGGGAGAGTACCAGTCTTGTTTCTTATCTCCTTTTGCTTGGCGGATTAAGTGGGGTTTTTCTCCTATGACTTTTTGTCATTGGAGTAATTCTCTTAGGATATTTATATTCTGCTCTTTTATTGATTTCTTACAAATTGATTTCTTGACATTGAATATATCAATTCACTTTTTTTAATCTTTCTTACAGTTTTGCTGAATACTTTTTAGTCTTATCTGAGAATCAAGAGAAGATATTTAAAGTGCTTACTACCTAATACTTATTTTTGCCTTATTATCTTCTTCAATAACATTTGATGTATTTACATCTAATTATATCAGTTTTTGCTCTAATATCTCGCATGAAATTCTATGATTGAAACTTTCAATTGAAGTACATTTTTCATAAAAGAATACGAAAGAATAAGATGCTGTCTATGAAATATGATTATTTAAAATTCGCATAGCAGTTTTTTTCTAATGATAAGTTGTTTAACAGCCAACTTGTGTATACAAGAGCTGTATGAAGTATAAGAACTTTTTATGATTGCAATATTTTTACCAATTAAAAATAATAATTAAACTATTCTACTAAGTTTATTGCAAATTAGAAAAATAAAAACACATGGTAACTTTATTCTGCTTAATTTCAAATTTTTGCTTATCTTAACTTCTAACTGTAAACTAACAGAAAAAAAAAGTTCTCAGCAAAGTTTTTAGGGACTTGTATGGATAATTTGAAATCTTGATTTTTATGAAAATTAATATTATTGTGAGAAATTGAAAGATGAATGATTTGCTGATTGCAAAATGTATTGCGAAAATTTTTTTTGATATTGCATTGGCTTTAATTACTGTCTGCGATACATTAATTAAAGCCAATCCAACATATACAGAATCAAATTGTAAGGTGAAATTATCTGTCTTCGATTACAACCCCCTTAGGTATGACTTCATCAACATTAATTAGCATTAACAATTAAAGCTAAAAATTGAAAAGATTGGTGTCAGTAAAACCTTTGCTCTTAAGGACTCGATTAAAAATTCTATAAATATGATCATTCCTTTAACTATCTCAACAAAAAAGTTAATTCGGTAAAAGAAAGTATTGTATAACAATAAGTGAAAGGTTGTTTGAAAATAAAAGCTTCCCCAAAAACTTAATGGTAATTAGTAAATGTCCACTTCCTTTATTCTAAAAATTTCAATCGAATCGCGTGACATTTAAAATTAATGTGCAATTTATTTTGCTTAAAGAATTTAAGTTTTAAAAAGACACAAAATTTAATATTAGTTAGCATTTTATTTACGTAAAGTCTCAACATTGTTCAACTTTATTCGTAATAAATTACTTCATAAAATGAGTTCATGCATGTTACAAAAAATGAAATTAATCGGCGTTTTCTGCAATTTGTACTAATAATAAGCTGTATCATAATTTTATTTTTTTATTTTTGATCACATTACATGTATGATATCAAAATTTAGGATCGGCAATTTATAAAAATACCGTCCGCAATGCATTCATTTTTTAAAGAAATGTATCGGAGATGATAATTTTTAAAAGTAAAAAGTTTTCAAAGAAAGTTAGGAGAATATTTTTCTTCACTTTTCAGAGGGCTGTTTGAGTGTGTCTATAAGAGAGACCTTGAAAGTTAAAAATCAACTGAAAAGAAAAGGCAATTTCGAGAAAGCGTTAAAACATTTATGTAGTCTACTCTCTGCATTCTGTGAATCCTTGACCTTCAAGCGACATTATTAAGGACAGGTTGACTTTCACCTTTTATCCTGCCGTGCGTGTATAGCTGGCTCAAAAGCAGTTTTACGGCACCGTTAAGATCGGTATGTTCGGGAGAATAGACAGCTATCTCCTTAACCGGACATGCTTACCTGTCGGCGTTAAGGCCCTTGAAGTAGATTTTTATCTCAATTAAACGAGCCTTTTTTTATTATTTCGATGCAAAATTACATGTTCATTTCGGACGTTTTAATGCATCTGTGTACCTAAATCTATTTCATTTAATTCAGTATTACTATTAAATTTTTAAAATATATTGTCGATTATGTTTTTGCTTAGCAAAATTAGGAGAAATGTCTGCAGTTATATGTTAGGGAATGCATGTTTATAAGCGAAAATCTAAATTTAATGAATAAAATAATGTACATTTTTGTATTAGCTATAATTAAAATTAGAGATATTTTGATTTAAAAAATAATCTTCCGTAATTTCCATTTGTAAAAAAAGTATATGAAATTTCTTTCTTTCTAATATTCCTACCAAAAGATTAAATGAAACAAAAAAATAATCGAAAAATTGAATAAAGTAAAACTTCACTGTGTGCAAAAATATATTTTTTTGGTGTGTGCGTACATGCAAGATTTAGAAGCAAAATAAGCAGAACCAAATTTTGATGTTTAAAAATTTTATCATTTGAACCAAATTTTGAGGATATTTACAAATTTCACTTTCATAAATATCATAACTTCATATAAGTTCATTATAGTTATAGTTTTTTTTTTGAGTAAATATATTAAATATTTTATTTGTTATATTTCAATATGAAAATATTTAAGGGATTACTTTCTTATATAAATTTAAAAAAAAGTTTAAATTTCAATATTTATTGCATTTTTCTTTAATTACTTAAAACTTTCTTATTTTTGAAATGATAACTTTAAGTTATTTTCTGACTATGGAGAATTTCGTATTTTAATATTGAATCAATGGAAACTAGTAATTGCTTACTTAACTGCCAGGCTGGCAATATGGGGTGCGTTGCTCCACTTTTTCAACTGAACAGAAATTTGGTGCAGAGTCCGACTTCCTAAGTACACGCATGCCATAAGGTACCCCCGTTTATAGGGTAGGCAACTATTGTTACTCTATTCATATAAAGAAAGGACAAAGACAGGAGAGAGAGAGAGAAAGAACATCCATGCTCGAACCGGGAATCGAACTTGGGACCTCCTTAGCTGCAGTAAGGCTCGCTGACCATTAGACAGTGTGGGCGGCTTTGTATTGAAATATTAAACATACATTTGATTAATTTAAATAATTTCGTTATATTGAAGATGACGTTAATAAATAAAAACCTACTATTATTGATTATGATTTATAAAATATTCAAATAAAATTAACAATGAACAAAATTGTGTTCGTAATCACAGGCAAAATGTTGTCGAAGTAATTTTAATTTTTCTTAATATATATGAGATAGGATTAGTACTTTAATATTTGCTTAATAGTATAAAAAAATAGGTTATTGAGAATAATTAAAAGTCTAAAGTGAAGAAGAGAATAATTAAATATGTAGTGCTATAGCCAGTTATTTATTTCAATTTTAAAATTGTTTTAAATATAATAATTTTAATGTATGATAAGCGAGTATCTGATTTTTAAAATGAGCTCTATCGTGCAAGTAACATATGATATTAATAATGTATTCTTTATTCATTTTCAAAATTTCAAAAATGCTTGATACATTGCATATACCGTGAACCAGTTTCCTTTCCATTTCTTGTTTTTACTGGCACGTGCTAAGAACAACGCCGAGCATTTCGATGAAATGACACCATTTGCGTTTCGTGATTTAACCGTTATCCCGTGGATTTGCTCGGGGAATATTAATGACGTTTCTCTCGCTTTGCTGCTAATGCATTTTAGGAGTATCGTGACATTGGTAGTTCAAGGTAACATGCGGGAACTTTAAAACAAACATGTGAAAGAAAATTTTACTAGGATTATGTTTTATTGCATTTCTGGTTAATCATCGAGGTTTTAAATTGAGTCGAATTGTAAGAGATCATGGCTTATTTCTTTTTAGTTTTAACTGTTTACGTATTTTTTTTTAAATATTCGTTTTAGGACTTCGAAAGTGTTTAAAGTAATTATTCTTGGCTTATGAGCTTTATACGATAACTGAATGGTGGATTATGGAGATTTCTTTCTTACTAAGTGATTTATGTAATGTTATTTTTCTGAAATATGTTTAAAGAGGTGCATTTTTATAACTTATATAGTAAAATATTATATAATAAAGATGTAATCATATAATAAATATATAATAATGTAATACAAATGTACAATATAATTATATAATAAAGTTTATTTTATTATGCAGTTATTTAATGGTTAAAATATTTCCTATAATTTTTTCCAACTTGAGTTCCTCCTATAAATATAAGTTGATTATTGCTATAATTATCTTTATGTAATTAATTAATTATGAAGAATGTATTGCAGTTATATAATCTTGAATTTATTATGATTATAATGTGCTTATGCTTTATCTTAATAATATGTGGTGAAAATATATTCAATGTTTTAATGATTAATTTATAATGTCTCTATGACTGACACCATTTAGTAGTTTTAATTATGTAATTTAAAAGAAATTGTGAGGCATTGTGTGCTTTACCATTTAATTAAGATGTGTGTTTTGTTTGCGAATGGTTTTTATTTTACTGTTTCTTTATTCAAGTATTTCTTAACCCTGCTTTGTTTTTGATGGTTAGATATTGGCAGAAAGTTTCTGTTTGGTGCATAATCGACACAAAATAGGATCTTCTAAAATGATTTGATCTTATTGATGAGTTTTCTTTTGTGTCTTAAAATGAATTAATGAAGTAGCTCATGTTAGCTTATTAATTTTAATTTGGAATATTTATATTGTAAAATTTATGAAATAAACATCTAGATATATTTCACTATGTCATTCTTCATTTGTGCACGGTTTCTACCAATTTTAACCATTACTTAAAAGCTATTTTATAAGCATTTCTTACATTTCAATTGCATTGAAATCTCCTCTTGTTTTTGATTCTATGAGAATCAATATATTTCGTGTGGATTACTTCTAATAATGTTTCAATATTCTGTATTTAGTAATACTTAGAAAAAATGTCGAGTTTTATTTACTAATTAAGCTTTTAAAGAAATATTAGCGATTAAATTTTTTAAAATTAAATTTACCTTTTAATAATTCATCTAAAGTGGATTTAATAGAAAAATTAAAGGAAAAGTTTTACGAGAAAACATTTTTGAAGTCTTGAAAAATATGATGTATTTATCATTACTTAAATTCATTGGCTTACAATTGAATTACTGTATGAGGAATGAAAATGGGTTTAATAATATAGTTAAAAACTGACTTTTGTCAAGTACAATTGTATGTGAATAGTGAAATGATTTTAACTGATATTTTAAGCATGTTTCTTTAATATTTGCATCTAAATATGCTTATTGTTTATTAAATTGTTAAAATCTGCAAATAAAATAATATATTTTGTTTATTTTTTCTCATAGAAATTTATAGTTATTATGTTATTTGGAAATACACCAATGAAAAAAGCTATTTTATGAGAAAAGTTTTCCCGAAGAATATAAAATTTTATATTTATTTGAAATATACATTGATATGATACAAAAAAATCACAAAATTTTCAGATGTTTCGATTTGATTAATATTAAAATTGAGACACATTTCGAGCACTTCATGTATAACGTAATCCTATTTTTCACCTAATATTTACTTGCTCCTCTCCTCTTTTAAACTAAAATTAGCACATGACTAATTTTCCGTTATAATTGGTAGAAAATTCCATTTATCTCTTTTTCTGCACATTATTTACCACTTAATACAACAAAGTGGTGAATAATGTATTTTCTTATACTAAGAAAGTCTAGTGTTTTTATTTCTATGAAGGCACATTGTAATGTTTTTAGAAATTGCAAATTTTAAATTTTTATGCTGTTTTTTTGGAAAAACATGCAATTAGAAAAGTAGTTATTATGGTTAATTGGTTAATGTTCAGCTGGAAGAGCTTAACTTTATATTATTACAACGTTTTTCTAAAACAATATCAGAATAAATTTTATCCGATGACCCTAATGTATAGAGAAATATAGGATCACCGATGATTTATTAGTTAGTTAAAAACAAATTCATAGTTTAATTGATAAACGGTATATCTATTTAAACAGGGGATTAAACAAATCTGCAAAATAAATTTAGCAGTTTGCTAAATTTATTTTACAGATTTACAATAGCAAGGGGAATCGATTATTTCACACATTGGGATTTTTTTAAATTTTAACAAAATTAAAAAGAGTAACCGTATTTCATCTTCACAGTTTATTTGAAATGAAAGTTAATTGATCCAAATGAAAGTAATTTTACTAATAACTTGGAAATTGTGTATAACAGTGGGAAGATCCAAATTGTTATTTTTAGAGAAAATGAAGTATAATTTCCCAAAGAAACCGTATTCAAAAGTAATAGATATTTTATTTATCTCTTAAATTTAAATTTTATGAAAACACATACTATATAATAGTTAAATTAAAGGTGGTATAAATATTAATTTGTCTCGCACACACAGGAACATCATCAAATGATCAATTATTGAGATATAGACTATGACATGTAGGAAACATAACTTTTTGTGTTATAAAACATCAAAATCAGATTTTTTTATAAAGAAAAAAATCATGCATGCATTTATTTAATATTATATAATTAAACTTTAAATTTAATTTTATAAAGAATCATAAAATGTAATGGCATATGATATAGAATTTCAGATTTTTAGGATAGCAGAAAAATGCACAGTTCCAATAATTTCATATTTTCTATTATAAAATATTCTTCCGAAATTATCAGTGTATCAAAACATGCAAAGTTTGAAACGATGAAATTTAAAGGATAAAGTTTGATTTAACTTTTGTATTAAATTGAATATCAATTAAAAATGTATAATATTGAATAACTAGAAATTTTTTAAAAACAACAATTATAAATAAAAAAAATGTCTTTAGAAAACCTTTTAAAAATCGATTTATTGATGCATGATACATACTGCAGAAAATGCTTTTATTTACCAGTCACTTATTACGAAGAGATAAGATCCTATGGTACGATTGGTCCGCGCTCGCGAATTTTTTAACTTCATTAATTTTTGTCTAATATATTATTTGTTGAAGTTGTGCCTGTGCGAATTTTTTAACTAGAAACTAAAGGAATTTTTTCGCTGTAACATTAAATATAAATCTAATGAAAAGCGTTTTGAAAATTCATGTTGATATATGATAGTTCCTACAGATTTATGACTAGCTTATTACGAAACATGGCTCAGTGGCACCGCGCGTGCCCTAGCCTACCACTATTAAACTATACATGAATATTGTGTGTTTGCTTTTTGTATGCTCATCTGTTGTTTGCTTGGAAGTTTCTGGTGCTTTAATTCTTCTGACACGTGAATATGGTCCATTATTAATAAATAAAACGTTATCAATGAGAGAGATCCAAGGTGGATCAGATGCATTAAAACAGACTCAACATTTAATTTCTCGCTTAGCTGAGTCAAAGCCTTTTCGATGTGAGACCATGAATGCTATATTCAGGATATCTTTCAAACAAAATTTGAAGGATAGTCTTAACCACAGTCTTAAGTCAACGTAAAATCTGGAAATACTGACTAGACTTGTCTATTGCAGTTAAAAAGATTAGATTTTAGAAAATTATGAACATGTATGACATAATTTTTATATTTGACAGGAGATTTTATCATTGAAAATATTTCAATATGAGATAAAAGGAAACCTGAAACAGAAATTGTATTCAGCATGACTCCTTTCAATTGGTTTTATTCTCCCATGACCGATGAAATTCAAAAAGATACGCATTATGCTTGCTTCAGGCCGCAAAGAATGATATAAAAAACATGTTCTTAAAACAAAGTTTAATTTTTTTTGTACCAATAGATCATTTTCAGACATTAAATTTATATTTAAATAAACCTATTTCCGAAAGTAAGTCAGCATCATAACTTTTTTCTTCAATATTTTCGTTAACTTCTCGTCATATCTTTTTCTGCATCGAATTTTCTACTTATGAAAGGTATTTTGAAACTATTTTCATAATAGATTCCTTTTATTCTGTATGTACTTATCAGGTTTTTTGATTGTTAATTCTTTTAAAAGTTTCAAATAGTTTATAGTAACATTAGTTGCTTTTCATTAGAGTAAAAACTCAAAAATATTTCGAAACTTAACGCATGTATGCGAACACACTAGTCGTAGTTGCGTTTGGAGTTTCTCAATTGTTAAAAAATAATCATCTCGTTGTGGATAATGTATGACATGGTTATCACAGAATTCATGCCTAGCTTTTAAATTGTTTTAACTCCAATCAAAAAGTAGTCTTTCATTCCAAGAAAAGAGAAAATTCAGGAAAAGAATTTCTATACAGCCTTTTTTTTTTTTTTTTTTTTTTTTTTTGTATTTTGTGAGCAAATATACGCCAAGAAAAATTTATTTCCGGAACAATAAAGTATTGTTAAATCATTTTTCATTTAAATGCTGTAAAAGTAAAAGTAAAATATCTCATTTCATATTGTTAACTGATAATGATGCAAATTCATTTTATTACAATATAAATATTTCTGAAAACATGCTACTCTATTACTAAAATCATAAGCAATTCTAATGTTAATTTAAAAGATAGCCTTGGAAAAAGTGTTAAAAAGATAGCCAAGGAAATTTCTTTTTCATTTCCTGTAATTGAATTTATATTCATTTGTGTTATAGTAAGTAGATTCTTATTATAGATTAATTTGATAGAAGAAGAAAAAAAGGATAAATTTTCTGGTAGTGAAAGGTCATATTTTAAACCTGTCAAGTATTTCGTTTTTATTATTTTATTTCATGAGTACTAAAAATTGAGATTTCTCTTAATGTGAAAAATAAGAGAGTAATTTCTATGCGCAGTCAATCATATGCGTTAAAAAAATATTTCAAGATTAATGAATCACTTATATAAATCTATTGCCTTCTTTCTTGAATCTTATGTAAGCATATTAAGAAATCTCCTTCAGTTTTTTTCAGCAGAAAAAACAAATAACAAATTAACATTTTCCGTATATCATATTTAAAATATCATATTTTTCATCTTTAAGAGTGCCGCTTGTACTTTTTTGAATGTATTCTGGATCATTTAATTTTTAATATTTGAACTCTTTAGAAATTATGACAAAATGTTGCATCTATATTTTACTGAAATTGCCCACATTGAAGCCTAAAGCATTCTGTATTTACAGTTTATATCTCTTAATGATATCCGTATTTCTGTTACTTTTTCCATTAAATATTTTTAATTTTTGAATATTTATTTCTCATTCAAAAATATTTGCTTAGGAGGAGCTATACTTTTCTCACTACATCAACAAGATTATTAAGCAAAATAATGTTATGTATTTTATTAAATCTATTATTATGGACAACTAAACTTAGAAACTATGTAATTTGAAATTAAATAAATATTCGTTGATACAAAGGAGGAAGGACATATTTTTGTAAGCGATTTGGAAGTTTTAATGATGGATAAGAGTTATGTAAACTTTGTGAATACTTTTTTTTTAAACAAATGTGTTTTAAAAAATTTTACATAATTGTTAATTACTTTGATATTGAGGATAATTAATTTTTAATAAATTGAAAAATTTAATAAGTTTAATTTATTTTATCTTGACCACAAAATAAATAAATCAGTTTGCTAAATGCCTAGATCACAATGATGGTTTTTCTTAAATTAAAATTAACTACCGTACATGGCTAAAAATGATTTGAATGTCATTATTAAAAAGAAGATAACTAGTAAAACAACTTTTATCTTGCTTTAACGACCTTCATTTGAACTTGTGGCGAATAATCTAACTTGGTAGAGAGAGACTTTTGAAAATTATGTTTTTTCCCTTCAGACTATTTTCTTTATTTTTATTTGTTAGTTTATTTTCTATTCTAACGGATATATGTATATTTATAAAGTGAAAGAAAATGATAAATAGAATACTGTATATGCACGTTAAGTGTATTTATATTACATTTTCCATGAAACTAGGAAATTAAATTTTTATAATTTTAAAATTTTTGCTAACTTAATTTTTTAGCTTATATAACTATAAATGTTTTTCATCGACTGCGTATATTAAAAAGGATGTATGCTTGATTTGGACGCTGAAATGCTTGCGAAATGTTTTATTATATATTATTAAACTGAATTATCTTATTGAGTGTGATGTAATTATCTTTGGCAATCATAATTTTAAGTAATTTAGATGCATAATGGTTAATGAGTACTAGTAAATTTCCTAATTCGTATTTCTGTTTCGTTTCTTTTTAAAATCCTTGATAAATTAAGATGGTGAGTTTAGTTAAAATTCTAAATGTACATTATTTTTATTAACCGAAATTGGGGCATTAAAACTTTTGATATAATTAAATATTTAGTTAAACGTTGAATTTTTCTTTTTCTTCGTGTTGAAATTGATATTTTACATATTTTATTATTGATATAAAACACTATTACTAAATTTATTTTAGATTACGTAAAATTGTCTCATAAGAATTTTTAAGCTTTGTAATTAAATTTTGTTTTAAGATTATACACTACTGGCCATTAAAATTGCTACACCAGGAAGAAATGCAGATAACAAAATGATATTTATTGGACAAAATATTATACTAGAAATAACAAGTCATTAAATTTTCAAAAAATTTGGCTGGATAGATCCTGAGAAATCAGTACCCAGAACAACCACCTCTGGCAGTAATAACAGCAGTTATACGCCTGGGCATTGAGTCAAACAGAGATTTTATTGCATGTACAGGTGCAGATGCCCATGCAGCTTCAACACGATGCCACAGTTCATCAACCGTAGTAACTGGCGTTTGGTGACGAGCCAGTCGCTCGGCAACCATTGACCAGACGTTTTCTATTGGTGAAAGATCTAGAGAACGTGCTGGCCAGGGCAACAGCCGAACATGTTCAGTATCAAGTAAGGTCCGTACAATACCAGCAACATGCGGTCGGGCATTATCCTGCTGAAACGTAGGGTTTCGCAGGGCCGTGGCTAAAGGGTAGAGCCACGGGTCGTAACACACTAGAAATGTAACGTGCACTTTTCAAAACACCGTCAATGCGAACAAGAGGTGACCGAGACGTGTATCCAATAGCACCCCATACCATTACGCCAGGTGATGGGCATAGATGACGAATGCACGCTGCCAGTGTGCGTTCACCAGGATGCCGCCAAACACGGATGCGACCATCATGATGCTGTACACAGATCCTGGATTCATCTGAAAAGATGATGTCTCGCCATTCGTGCGCCCAGGTTCGTCGTTGATCACACCATTGAAGGCGCTCTTGTCTATGACGCAGCGTCAAGGGAAGCCGCAGCCATGGTCTCCGAGCTGAGAGTCCATGCTGCTGCAAACGTTGTCGAACTGTTCGTGCAGACACTTGTTGTCTTCCAAACGACCCCGTTTCTTGACTCACGGCTCGTGACGTGATTGCACGATCCATTAAGGCCATGTCTTCTCGGCTGCTAGTGATAAGTGGCCGTTGAGATCCCGCATGGCGTTCCGTATTACCGTCCTGAACCCATCGATTCCATATTCTGCTAACAGTCATTGGATCTCGACCGACGCGAGCAGCAATACTGCGATAAGATAAACCGCAATCCCGGTACGCTACAATTCGACCTTTATCAAAGTCAGAAACGTGCTGGTACTCATTTCTCCTTCTTACACGAGGCATCACAACATCTTTTCACCAGGCAACAACGTTCAAATGCAATTTGTGTATGAGGAACCGGCTGGACAATTTCCTTATTTAAACACAATGTAGGTGTCGCTACTGGCGCCTGCTTTGTCTGAATGCGCTGAAAAGCTAATCATTTGCATATCACAGCGCCTTCTTCTTTTCGTATAAATTTCACGCCTGTAGCATGTCGCCTTCTTGGTGTAGCAATTTTAATGGCCAGTAGTGTACATAACAGAGACATTTTATGTGATTTTATATTCAATAATTATAAAATTCGATGCTGCAGAAAAAATAGTAGTCTGTGTTATAATCAGTTAATTTGAAAATTGAAATCAGTTTGCTGTTCTTGGGAGTTTGTCTTATAAAAGGAGAATCAGTTGTGTATATCAAGTAATAGTACCATGTAATAAATATATTTTTATAGAAGTAGCAAAAAACGTTTTTTTTTTTTTTTTGCAACAATAAATTGATGATTGTTTAAAATAAGTGCACATTTTTATATGCTCTTGAATTAGTTTTTATATGTGATTGCTGCATTTTTACAACAGCTGTTATTAATATTTCCGGTGAAATTGGAAGTATATTACATATCTGCGGTTAGATATTTCCTGTTTTATTAAAGTTCGTCGATTTTAAACGATATTTCATCATAAAATCTCTTTGTTAGAGTATATATATATATATATATATATATATATATATATATATATATTGCCATTTTTAAGACATGATGTTACTTATCCATTGCAAAATTCAATATGTAGTTTTAAGACGACTAAGAAATAATTCAGCAATATTTGTATCTAGCTATTGTATAAATGTCTTCTCTCATATCATTTCTACCTTACTTTATGAAAATTTTTGTAGATATTTAAATACAATAATTCTAATTTATCAGAGAGAAACTCAGAATCACGTGTCTTATTACTGTAATGACTTTAGAGCTCATTTATTCATCACTCGTGGAAAATTCCCTTTGTATGTATATAAATAAGGTATATGTTAAAATTTGAGCTGCATTTTAAATTAGTTTTTATAGTTAAATATAAAATTAATAGTTAAAATTTAATAGAATCATTTTTAATTCCACTTTTTTCAACTATTATTATTTTTGTTAGTGATACTGAACTTACTTATGTGTGTAAATGTATATATATAAATATATATCTTCAGCATTTTTGTAATTAGCTTGGTTATATATCAGTATTCATTCGATCTATTTTTGAGTGATGAATTTGTTTCCATCCTCATTTATTATGTTATTGTTTTTTATTTTACTCTTACATTAAATAATATTATGTAATCATACATAATATTATGTAGTAAAATACAAGTATACACTCTGTACTTAAAATTTGGCACTAAATTGTGAAGTTCTATTCATGTTAGTGATCTGTGTTAAAAAAAATTAGGAAACACTTTTTTTATGTGATTATAGTATATTAAATTTAAAATATGTGCATAATTAGCTGATAAATCATAATCTTTATCGAGTACATTCATTTTTTAATTATGTTTTATAGACATTCTAAATTATGTAAATAAATATTAAAAAACCTAATTTTTAATTAAAGTATTTGGTCATTCTTTTAATGAAACCTAGAATAATCAAAAATATTCACGTTTCATTTGCTAGCAATTGCAATGTTAACAAAAACATGTCAAAAAAGATTAATAAATTTATAGAATTCATTGCAAAATATCTTATCCGTTTTGAATTTTCAATGCGTATGATAATGGAAATTATGCGTGTGGGTTACTTATATAACTTTCTCTAATTGATATTATCCTAATTAACTTATTCGCAGGAGAATATTTTTCATAGAATTGTTTTGCTGATAATGCATGAACAACCTACAGGTTGCCCTCCCTCTCCCCCTCTAAACAAATGAAGAAATTTGCGGTTGCTAGGAACGTCATTACATCTGATTCGTGGAAGATGCGGAAACCTCTTCCCTGAAAAACCTATTACAGCTGCGATAGATTTTCTAGAACTACCTCTTTAGTATTTCCCCAGTATTTTAAGTTTCTCAGAATTCTTCGAATGCAGTTCCCTGAAAAGCGCCATCTCGAGGAAAAATACGGTAGCATGCTTCCATGATGTTGATATTTCGCCATTAATTAACAAAATATAACAATAAACTTTAGTTTGAAAAGAAATTTATTGAATCATGCTACTGCAGGACTTGTAATTTTAATTGCTTATTTGTTCTGCATATATTCGCGAAATCCTATACGTCAATGGATGTATGAGAACTTGTAGTGTTTGTTAAAGAAAGTTAATAAAATGTACTCGACTTAAAAAATCATTTTTGCATAATTTTATTCATAATTTAGTTAAAAAATATATGCTAAAATGTTTGAAAGTCTGTATTTATTTAAATTAATTTTGTATATGACTGTGGAACTCAAAAATAAATACAAATGATGATAAAAGCGCCCTGATTTTAGTACATCTCAGTATGGTTGCTATTTCCAAATAAAGGCCTTTTCTATTGATTCACTCGAATTATTTAAATGACAATAATGCAAAAAAAAGTTTCTGACAGCTGTTTATATTCAAAATACAGACAGTTTCAAGAATTCAATTAGTTAAGCATTTTTTTCTAATAATTTTTAGAAATGTTTAATGATTGTTTCTTTACAAGGAAAGAATTCTAAGCTTTACTGATATTAATGAGAATTTTTGTAGAAAGAATTTCATGCTTAAAAAGTGAATAAATTAATTTAAAATACATCTTGTGTTAGTAGCTATTGTCCATAAAATTAATTAATATGTCATGGATAATCTATTTATTATGTTTGGATTCAAATAAAAATGTATTTCTTACATTTTCGTTGCTTATTTAAACATAATTTTTTTTTATTTTAATA
>JAPDSC010082277.1:6930-22832 GCA_026290005.1 Latrodectus geometricus | reverse complement strand
CATTACATGGTTCCATTCTCAAATGCAACGGTTGCGTTGATAATTTAAATTGAAAGAATATGCCATCACAGATTTGGAGAACTAATTTTCTTCTTTCAGTTATACTCAGTTTTACTTATCTCCTTAATTTGTTCAAGTAAACGTTAATTTAGGCATACGAGACTTAACAATTATTTTTAGTACTTTATTAGTACGATATTAGAAAATCTAATAAACAAATTTAATAATATTTTCCAAAGAATTTAACATATTCTTTTCATATTCGATAGCAATACAATAACTTACATTGTAAATATTTAATTGATAGTTTATCTTTTTCTATAGGATAGCAAAAAAATCATTGTTGTTGTCGTCGTGTGCCAGTCAGGCTGGCAATATGGGGTGCGCTGCTCCACTTTTCCAACTGAACCATATTTGGTGTGGAGTCCGACTTCCTCAGTACACACATGCAATAGGTACCCGTTTATAGGGTAGGCAACCATTAACACACAAAGAAAGGACAAAGACAAGAAAGAGAGAGAGTACATTCATGCCCGAGCCAGGATTCGAACCCACGTCCCACCCATCTTTATTCAGGAACGCTAACCACTAAACAGGTTGGACGGCAAAAAGATCATTAAATTACTTTTATATTTTTTATTTAATTTATTCCAGCACTTAAAAAAATATGATAATTTTTATCATAATAAAGTAACCTATACATAAATATTTAACAAATAGTTTTCTTAACAAAAATATCATTAACAAAGAAAAGTAAAATGTGTGATGAACTTCAAATACTATGATAAAATTTAATTATCTAATAAATACTAGATGAAAATATATTTTTTAACTAAGAAAATATTAAATCCATTCCTTTTGTACTCCCGAATATATATGATAAAACAAGTTTTGAATTTTTTTTTAAATATATATTATAATATGATTCAAATGTAATGAAAATGCCTTTACGATTAAAACAAAAATGTAAAAAATGCTACTATTGAATCGAAAAATTTGTTAAAAACTTTTACGATAATAAATCTTAAGAATATGAAATTAAAAGTGTTTTATTTACTAATTAATGTTAATATTCTAAAAATGATGTGGAATTTGAAATTGAGCAAATAATAGATTAATTAGGAAAATTTTTGATTATAACTTGAAAGATGAAATTAGTATGTCAATGAATCAATAAACTATCGTAATTAAATCTTGTTACTAAAGATAGTTGTATTCTTCTTTTGGTAGCTAATATATAACCAACAACCAATCCCACGCAGTACGTAGAAGTGTGTAGATACGTTCTAAAATATCCTTTGTCGACAAATTGTTTGGTTTTCCTGAAAAAAGAAAGATGAATGAATGTGAATCGGTAAATAAACATAAACAGATAATTATGAAAGACATTTTACTTTATATTTTTTGTATGAGCTAAAATTGGGATATGGTTTATTACGCAAGTTGTATAAGATTTCATTATCATAATGCATTGAAATGTTGCGAAATTATAATTTAAAAGAAGGAATTCTATTAAATTATTAAGTATGTAGCAAATTTTAGTTTCTATGTCTATTTAATTTCTTTTATCAAGGAAAATTCTAAAAGAATTAGAAATAAAAAAATATATGCAGCATTTTCAAAGGAAAAAAAATTGAAAATTTTCTTGTCAATCAATTGTAAATAATCTTCTCTATCATTAATTAGAAAGACGTAAATGTCTTTGTAAGAAAATTAAAAATCTTAAAGAAAAAGATCTAATTTAGTTAAAATATAAACAAAGTCAAGTAACCTGGAAAGTATTTTGGGTTCTTTTAATTACAATGTGTAAATACAGACAACAAGTATTCCAAACGGAAGTGAATCCACAGTGAATCTTCATATGCCTTACAATAGGTTTTTACAGTTCCGCTATTAAATGAACAATACCAAAGCCAAAAATTCAAATAGCGATCATTCTAGTAAGGAATACCTAGACTCAATTATTAATTGTTGAAAAAATAGAGTCAGGTATCGCATTTATTCTTTCTGGTTCTATTATGTTTAAAAAGGTGTTCGGTAATATTTCTGATTTTATTTCTTGTGTCTCCTGAATTTAATTAATTTCTTAAAAAAAAGTACTCCTGAAAGTGAATAATACCTAGTGGATTTTGAGAAATTGGGCAACAGCTTGCAGCATTTAGGATATTTATTGCATGAAAATCTAAACTTTAAAAATATCTAAACCTGAAAATTGGGAAAACAGTATCAACTATGTCATTTGTCCTTGGTTCGCAATTATTAATCATTGCTTAGTGATGGGTCTTTGAATACAAATTAACACATAGTATAAAAGCAAAAACGAAATGATTTTGGTACTTACTCTGGTTTGACATAAATTCCTGTTGGAGGGAGTTTGTAGTAAACATTGAAAAGGGCTGTTAGGAGAATGCCGAGGGAAAAAATAATTCCGTTAAGTGTAAAAGCAAAGCGGGGATTCCTATAAAAAAAAATTTTATATCAAATTTGAAGAATTAAATTTAATTGAATGGATTACTGGCCAACCAAAATACAACACTGAAAGAAACATGGAAATCTTGCTTTTTTTGCAAGAAATATGCAAATCATTAGCATTACGAGTAACTATATACCACCTGAAAGTATTATTTAAAAGGAGAAAAGAATGACGATTTGAAGTGAGGCAATTCTTTTATCATGCATTTTTTTTCTTTTTTTTTTGCGTAAGCTGTTTAATTATGAGTTGTAGACAGTAATTATATGTTGTAAAAAGATAATAGAGACCTTTATGTGAACAAGTTTTGGAGTTCGACTAAAAAAAGAGTAGTGGAATACATGGATTGTGGATTATCCTTTAGATAAATCGATGATCGTATATAAAATTAAGTAACTGTAATGTGGGTATGTGATCGCGTGGAATACAGGGAACACCGTATCAAATGGACCAGTTACACCCCCTTCAGGATGGATCACTCAATCACATGACAAAACATAAAACAACATATTTAGTCTATTATCCATCATTTTGTGTCTTCTCATACAATTAGACGTTTCTTGCAGGCAGACTGCAAGAAACGTCGGCAAGAAAAGAAACGTTGGTAGGTGTGAAACTGCAAGCAGACTGCCTACTAGCGAGGCGAGTGTAAGCTTGAAATGTCCGCTGCGTATGCCTAACTCCTCATTTATTTAAGGATATATCAAAACACAAAATCCGAAAGTGTGAGGGAAACCAAATGGTGATGACCTCGTAGAGAGCATCACGATTGCATGTGCGGTCTGTGGTATTTCGCCCTCTAGAGGGACTTTGAGGGAAGGTGGAACGTATTCACGTGTTGTTAAATGAAAACCTAACAAAAAATTGTTCGCAGCTTGGTGGAATGTTCACAAGACTTTCATTGTTTCATTTTTCCTTGACTCAAATTCGTAAGCATTTGTACCGCCACAGGTGCAATGAACCCTAAACATACATAAGGGAATTTCAGGATGAAGTTGCATTTACTGATAAATCTGGTTTCTGTCTTGTGTCTTGCAGCACGACGATGGACGAATTCGAATACGGAAATACTATGATAAGATACTTATGAACTATTGATTATGCATCCCTTTTTTCATTCCTCACTCGATATTATAGTTTTGGGTGGATATTATAGTTTTGATTTCCCTCCAGCATCCTTCTACTAGGCATTGGCGTTACATTGAACAGTTGCTCTACATATCTGAGTAATTGAAGTGCGTCTTCTTCGAATCCTCCAGCTCTTGCTTTTGGCGCCATTCCGTTCTCCTTCATTGCTGATCATATTGAATACTTCGTTGGCTCCTCTTGGCCTATTTATAATTGGAAGCTTGTGACCCGTGATTATACAAGAACTGGCTCAGTATACAACACTCACTGATACACAGGATATTTGACAAAAGTGTCAGCTTCATTGAGTGCTGTACATCAAGGATCTAAAACCTTTTTGCTTATATGCCGAATTGTGTGGTAACAGTTACAACCAACAACATCGACTGCACTAATTACTGATATTTCCTCATCCTGACTTCACAAGAGGCAGTATTTTAATTATTTGATCTTTGTATTACATTATATCTGGCAAATAAATTTTGCTGGGACATATCTAGTATGGATATGGTGTTGGATTTTGGGTGTGGCCTATAGTACATACATATTTTACATACCTTTGAAGATAAAAAAAAAGTATTTACGAACAAAGTTTTCTGAGTTTTAAATATACTTTTAGCATTTTCTTAAATATATTTCTTACCGTTTCATAGGGATGAGTACGATCAGACTGATTAAATATAGCTGAAAGTCAGCTGCGATGTACCAATACCATTCAAGGCACTAAAAATGTTTACAAATTAATGAGTAATGAAAACAATCTTCTGTAAATATGTATATTGAAATTGGTAAATTCACTTTCATTTAACAATAGTAATATCAATGCATTGTACTTTCTCTTTCATGTTATTTAAATTATATACTTTATCGTTATTAAAATATATCTATGAGGGTTTTATTTATTTCCCATGACAATTGTTAAATGCATTTAATTTATTAATTAAACATTTCCATTTGTACACATTTTTAATTTTTAATAACTCAGTTAAATTAATGTTTCCTAGATTGAACTGGTTAGACGTTTCTCGCATTATAAGAAAAAAGTGTCAAGAAAATATGTATAATAGATTTCAAAATATATAATTATAAAATAAATATAAATTATGAAAATTATAATAAACTTCATTTTTTGGACATTACATTAACTCTAGCTATGTTCTATTTATAAATTTCTTGATTAGGAAAAGCAAGAGATTTATAAATCAAACTGGAAAAGCTTACAGAAGAAAAACAAAATAATTATACAGAAAATTTTTAAGCATTAAAATCAGTTTAAATTTTATTTTGTGTATTTTTTGGTAATTACTGTGAATTATGTCTGATTTTAAATTATTAACATTATAAGTGGAAATTGATATCATTTATTATTATTTTTTATTTTTTTAATATAACAGAATAGTCATAAAAACGTCGGAACTACTTTGATATACCCCCCCAAATCGGAAATTTGGCGACTTTTTTTCTCGCCAAGCAAAATACCTGTTTTTGGCACCTTTTTTTCTCCCCAATATTGATTCTCGCTAAATACAAATAATTAATACATATATAATACAGTAATGTAAATTAATACATAAAAAATCTATGTAAATTTTTACAGTTATGTAAATTATACAGTTATGTAATTATACAGTTATGTAAATAAAAATTAATACAGTTATGTAAATTAATACATAAAAAATCTTTTTTTAAAAAAAAAACTCGAAAAATGGTACAAAATACAAGAAAATACTAAATTTGACAACAACAAAAACCTAAAAGCTGAAAAAACCTAAATTGGCAACACCAAAATGTGAAACAGCAACCCTAAAAAGTCCGTAGGGAGTGCCAAATTTGGCGCATAATTTTTTTGGGGGGGTATATCAAATTCGTACCAAAACATCAAAAAATTTGGAATTGTACGAAAATTTAAAATATTTTGAGAAATATAGAAAAAACTTAAGATTTAAGGAAACGGAAACAAACTGTTACACAATAAAATGAAAAGAACAAAAATTTTTATTTAGTGAATCTATTAGAGCGTATTTCTTCTGTGTATTGTTTTAGTTTAAATTGTTCTCTCAGATTACTACTCTTAATTTTATTAATTAATTTTAATTAATAAATCAAATAATATTCACTTTAAATGAAGCATTATGATATACTGTGAATCTCAGTTATACATATAATAATAATAATAATATATATAATTTGGTTATTTGGAATAGTTTGATCCGGAAAGTGTAATTAAGATATAGTTATGAATCTCCATTATTTTTTCTGAATCTAACTAATCAAATAACCTCTAATTTCTCAATAAAAATTTCAAGTAATCTATTTGAAATATTTTTACGCTTCATAATTTAATATACAGCGAGAACAATATAAGATTACCATCTTTTCACGGGGAACGTAGTTATTTATAAGCAACAAGTTTGTCCACCAGGTGGCGTGACACTTCTCTGTTAAGCGCTGTGTCACGGTTTCTTTCCAGACAGGTCCCGATGCCAGGGGTGGTAGAAGGTAAACGCAAACCATAACCAACATGAAAGGGGGTGACAACCTAAAGAATAATTTAAATTAGTTTTGACATGATTTTGTTTTTAAAATCAATATGCATGCAAAAAAAAAAAAAATTGTAACAACAGTGACCTAAATCTTTTTAAGTTAGGATTATATAAATATCAAGAAACATTAGTAACTCTAATTAATGCACTCTAAAGAATATAAAATTTATGAAAAATGGGATCGACTAGATGGAAAACACCCTCCATTATTTTAAAATTTCAACAAGTTTTAAATGAAGGATATTTAGTCTGATTTTTTGCAGAGCATATTAGAAATAATTTCTGTTATATTGATTGAAAAATTAAAAGATATCACGACATAAAACGAAAATACTTCATTTAAAATTAATGAACCCTTTCTTAAGAGAATAATATCCTCACAAGCTTTTGTTAACAGATATGTGACAAATAGATAAAAATGAAATTTTTCAATACATTAAAATATTTCTTCCTCTTTTCTACATATTAACAAAATTAATTATTGTTAAAAAATGTTAATTGTCTTTTCAATATTGAAGAAAATGATAATTAATATGAAATGATCAGAAACAAAGAACAAAGAAAGTGTGAGACATTTTAAGATTTTTAAAAAGAATTAATTACAAAAACGGAAAATTTATTTACCTTATTTGGGAGCATTTCAAGACTTTGCAATATCATATTATTTTCTGGCCGTTTCTTTTATATAAAAATAACCAATTTTATACAATGAAGGATGCAAAAAATTTTGAAAATTTCAAGAAGAAAAAGCACAATTTAAATATAATCTTATTAAGTCAAACAAAATTTAATTAATATTGGGTTGTTTCGAACATTATTTCGTTTTATATGATAATGAAAAACGTATAGCGAATAAATATTTTATTTGTATATTGTCAATTTTAGTTCAATACCGATTACCATCTTTCTGGTCGTAGCATGATTTCATATTCATAAATTAGTTGGTTTTCACTCGCAAAAAAATGATTCAGGTGGGAAAAACGAAATAACTTTCGGAACAACAGAATACTTACGTCCCTTTCAATTACTTAAGTAAGAGATTAATAATATTGATGGAAAATATTTTAGACAATATATCACACTTTCCAAAAATATATTGTAAATTTCGGAGCAAGAAATATCCAAAATATCCCTTACTAGTGTATCAACAATTAATCTTGATTTCTCTCTTGTCAAAAAGTCATTAATAGCTTTAAAAATAACCAATGGAGTTACCATGGCTACACAACATATATATAATAAAAATAACTAAATTTACATATGGAATATGTTCATTTTAAAAATAGTTGAATATGTGTCCATTCATCTTTTGCTAATTACAACATCATTTTAATTTATAATTTTTAAATATGAATTCATTTGGTCAATTAGGTATTTCTTTCTATTAAAACTCAAACAATTTTCAACATCTGCCCAATTTACTTGAGTTGAAGTCAAAAGACACTTTTGAAAGCTGTTATTTCTTGTGATATTTAACTTATTTTAAATTAACTTATTTTAAATATTTTTAGTAAACATTTTGCAGATTTTAGGTAAGTCTTTCAGTTTGTGTCTGGATTTGATATATCTAAATTTGACAATTTTAATTTTATTAAGGGTATAAATTTGTCTTCAAATCGTGAATTATATCGAAATATGAAATCTTTCAAAATTAGAATAACTACTGATGCTTACAGAATTTCGTATGGAAAATTAACATTGAGTAAAAAGTATGAGATGAGAATATTTTTCTATTTTGCATTACCAGCTTGTCTTGAAATAAATCCGTTGACTGTTAACTCAGGTGAGAATATTTGCAAGAATTCAAAACTCACGACAAAGTGTTATTCTCTGGAAAATTGGATTCGAGTGTCACGAATAGTAATAAAATAACAATTCCTTCTGTCATTTAATTTTATAATTATTTTTATAAGGTGTTTCACTTGAAATATTGCATTGCAACTGTAGGGTCTGATTTTCATTTAACAACTGCTGTTCGTTTTAACAATAAAATAGCTTCTGAATGTCTAAACATATTTAGTAGTAAGAAAATTTTATGTAAACACTTATTTCTTAACTTATAAATACGAACTGAATTGAATAGAACAACACAATTCTATTTTCTCAAAATATTGAAACGCAGAATATTTCGTTTGATATAGTAGAGATTAACATTAAGATTTCTTTGATCTATACAACACTTTTTGTTTAAAAGTTTCCTAAATTTATTATAAAAATGTCCAGTTAACAATTATTTATATAAGATAAGCAGATTATAAATTGAATTTTAAGATTTTAATATGCACTACGAATTTAAAATACTAATTTGAAAACTCTGCTTATATAACATATATCTTAATCGTATGTAATGTCTACCACGTTCTTCATAAATTAAAATAATTGTAGAATAAAACATACTTAAAAATGTGAAAAAAAAATAAAAAATAAAAAAAAAATTATTACAAAATAGAAATATTAAGATTGATTATAGAACATAACTTATATTGAATTCAGAATTAATTGAAAATGCGTGGAATATTTAACTATTTTACAGGAAAATTACTATCTAAAGCTTTGGATTCGTTTTATTATTTAACTATAACGGACTTGGTAACAATTTTCACGTGGCGTTGTTTCATAAAGAAAATATGCAATCATATAAAAAGTTCTTGAGAAAAAATTGTGATTTGGTAAAAGACAATATTTATTTATTTATTTTCTTTATTTTTTTATGATATTTAACTCTTATTTTCCACCACCAAATGCTAAATCTACATATCTACAAAAATAACTCGAATAAAGGGAGGAACTTCAAGAATTCCTTTTAATTACGATGTTATTAAATATTGGAGCTCCTTTAATTCTCATTCCTATGCATTTAAAATTGATGGCGTATTTAGCAAACACATTTATGCAATATAAAAATAAAAATTGATAAAAAAACATGCTTAAAAAAAGAACATTTTGTAAATGTATTAAAATAAGGGGATCCGATGACGTACTTGTTCTTCTCTACCGGCAATTGATGACATTTTTAAAAGAACACGTATTTTCAACATAGATTGCAAATGGATTGCAACGGAACACACATACATTGCAAATGGATTTCCCAAACATTGTTACTTAAATCAAATGCATAGTGGTATAAGAAACTTTACAGTGAGTTCAAATCAACAGTAATTATGATTCTAAGTATTTCCAACGTTGTAATCAAAGCTGTTATAAGAAACATAGGTAAAGTTTTAAGTTTGGCAGTACCAACATTCATTAGTAGTATTATCAAGTACCAAGTATCAAGTAATCAGCTCTACCACAGAAGAAAATTTTGAGGATGAACATAATAAGGATTTTATTTATATAGATCGGGGGTGGCCATGAAGTCGACCGCGGTCGACTGGTAGACCGCGAAGGCATTCTAGGTAGTCCGCGCGACCATCTCGATAATGACCTCAGATATTAACAATTTAATTTATGACTTATGACATAGAATCAATGAATTATTTAAAATAAAAATTTATTCAGTCTGCGCTTTAAAACACAAAACAAACTGTGCAAAGATTTACTATTTAAAAATTTATGATTAAAGGTTTGCAATTTCTGAAAAAATAGGAAATCTGAAAAAATAGGAAATTTAATAGATACGACTTCAGTCGCGGTCGAGGAAGAAACTATTAAATTAAGATGCGATATATTTCTTAAATCCAGAGCATCTAGCGATACTGATTTTTGGAAATTAATTTCTGAGGAAACGTTTCCAAATATTTACAATTTGATTCCGTATTTGAAATCATACTTTGGTTGGTTGGGTTGGGTTTTATGGCGCAAGGTCCAGAAATCATACTTTGGATCGAGGTATCTTTGCGAATCTGCATTTCAACCATGAACAAAAAACAAATATTGGTCACATTTAACAGATGATCATTTAATTTCGTGTTTATGCATTGCAATAAGCTCTTGCCAGTCAGCTACAATATGATAAACTTGTTGCAGATATACAGTGCCAAATTTCATCTAAACGAAGTGAATAGGATGGTCAGTTTTTGATATATGAATACTTTGATTATTTTCGTAAATTTTTATTTTTTAAATATTAATATTAATTTTTTTTTTAAAAAATTACATAATTTACCATTTTTTTTTGTTACTGAAAATAAATATGTACGCTAATTTAGCTCTGCTATTGGTAGACCGCCTTCGATTTTTTAAATGTGGAGTAGACCCCAGATCCCAAAAGTTTGGCCACCCCTGAATATAGATTATATAAAAGTTTGAGATAATGAGAAATGGCATTACACGTTCAATTGAATTCTCACAAGGTTACAATTATAAATTTCATAACTATTTATTTGTTTTTATTCTTACACTCTAAAATTAATATGTATAATTTGTTTTACATCCACATGTAAATAACTTCATTATCGTTATATTAGTTTGGGGAAAAAGTAATCCATTATTTTTTTCGGTAGACGTCTGTAGTGATCGATATCTCGTGAGGTATCTATCAAACAATTTCAGATTTATGCTCGTTGGAAAGGTGACATTTGACACTAAAATATCCTCTTGCGGTTTTTTGTTTGATTAATTCAGTTACGAGTTCAAGGTTTTAAAAATGGAAGACAACAAATAGAAAATTCGATACATTTTCGTTTTTCTCTTGTAACGGCGAAAAAGAGAGCCGGGTGGCTAAAATTGTGAAAGGTGTTTATCGTCCTATATATGACTGTAGCAACCAGTTACGTACAATTTTTATTTCGTCGATTCCGTTCGGGTATTTTTGATGTTAGAGATGCACCTCGCATGTGGATACAGCATCGTCGAAAATGTCTATAAAATATCAAAAATGATCGAAGTTAACCGCATGTCAACAGTCATAACGCGCAAGACCTAAAAATCTACATGAAAGCTGTTTTAAACCTTTTTACAAAGTGAATCCAAAAGAAGTTGCATAAAGTTCAATTAAAAATAATGGATTTCTTTTTCCCCAACCTAATACTTCCCTTACTCTAATACTTATATATAAATATATTAGCATATAGTTATCTTACTTTTAGCTGAACTCAAATTCATAGTTTTTATTATTTGTGAAGAAATAATGATGACAATATTTTCTCTCTGTAAAGTGGCATTAGATCCAGCTCATTTTGAAATATTTATGTTGAAAAACATTTAAAATTTCCTTGAATGGGCAGCGTATTTTCAATAAGATGATATATATAACAGTTAAAGCAAAATAATGTAAAATGAAATAAAGAAGCTAGTTTAATTTCAGCTATATATATATATGTAATATAATAATAGAAAACTGATCTTGAAGTAAACACGGATCAAACTTTTATTTGTTCATTTCAAGCTAATATCGTTATGTGTTTCAAGCTAAACATCTATAATTTTGAAATATAAGTATAGAAATAAATATGAATAACGTAAGAATTTCACATACCTCCAAAACCTTCGGAAGATGTAAAGAAAAATATTAATTTTCTCCTCTTTTAATTTCATTACTCCATATGCCACTAAAACAGCACTGAAAGAAATCATCTAGTTGTTAGTATATATATCTCAAATATTCATGGGAAAATACTAGTATCATTAAATATCTCTATGTATGCGTATTTTGAATAGCCCTAAGCAATTTTTTCTATCACTCTTATAAATTTTAATTTCTTATAAATCTGAACTTCAATATTCACAAAAACATGTTTAGATAACCCAAAGAGTCATCAACTTAATGAAATTCAGGTTATTCGTATGCATTTAAAAGACAGTGTTCTTAAAATGAATTTGTCTGATCAAAATATCTAAAAAAAATTAATTTCGCCAGTAAAAATTATCTAGCATTTACATCACTCAATTATACAATTAAATGAGCTTAAAATATTAATATATATGAACATTAACTTTTAAAATCATTTAATTGCATTATTGCGCTTATATATGCATACTTTTTTCTTCAAAATAAACACTGAATTTTCAAAATATTTAATTATTTCACTTCATTTGTGAACTACCATCGAATATTTTCTTATGGACATCACGTTTTAGTTCAGCTTCCCTTTATAAAGTTGAAAACTTGAAGTTTCAATGTCGCTAATTAACTAATCCGGTAATTTTTCTTCACTAACAAAGACCTTGTTCTCAATTTTAAATTTTCTTACCTCCGTCTCTTAAAGCAATCTCGTCAACAGATCTTTTAATAAAATTGGTGATACGCGAGCGAGCGTCATCTTCAACAATGAGGAAAGTGAAAATGATAAAACAGACATGCAAAAATCAAATCATTGTATTATAGAACTTCATGCTTACTTTGTAGTAAGGCCTCTTAACTTAAAAAGTTCTTAGGTAGATTTATGAATCGACATAATACCTATAATACTTACGAAAAAATAATAAATTCATATATATCTTATATATAAAGCAAGGGAAAAATTTACGAGCAATTGAAGTGTAATATTAAAACAATTATTTAATATTATCATTACGATTTTTTACAATACAAAGATTAAACAAGAAAACATAAAAGTCTTAGAAATGAAAAATAGATATCTTTCTTTATACTTTTTTAAATGGAAGGAAATAAAAAAAATTAGTAATATTAGCTGAAAAATATATTTGTAACTATTTTTTAAACTAAATTGAAACACTTTGCTGAAATTTAACTGTTTTTCAATGCAAAGGTCCTGCATATTTAAAAAGAAGTGTGACATTTTTTAAATATTTAATTACAAACAAATAAGATGTTAAGGGTTCATAGGAAATGTATATAAGGTTCTCATTTTATAAATATCAGACATGTCCAATAGCTCCTCAATATTTTGACCACTGAAAAATATAAAATAATAAAGATATTAAATGTTATACCAGCAAACAAATAAACTATATACATCATACTAGCAAACAAATAAGCCTGCAAGTAACTTGTTTGTTTATACCACAAAAGCGCTTTATACACACTTAAAACATACAACTTAAGTACTTTAATAAAGAGGCTTAAGTCACATGTTAATAAACAAATTGAGAATTGTGTGTGTGTGAAAATCGTAAAAATTATTTTATTTAATGGGAATTATAAAGGAAATTTCCAATTCTGATTTTTTGTTATAAAAGAACATAGAACTTGTAACACCACGTATTTAAAGAAAAATATGAAATGTAAATCATATTAAAGGGAAATACGAAAAAAATAATACATATCACTGATACTCACCTGATGAAAAAAAATGTATCGACAGAAAGAAATCCATTAATAACAATTTCAAACCAAAGCTCTTCCCCAGCTTTAGTAACTTCTAAAAGGGAACCTGAAAATTATATATATATATAATTCATCTTATTAAAGTACAGTAAGTGCAGAATATACACATATAGATATATACCAGCGGTGGCCAAGATGTCGATCGTGGTCGACTGGTCAACCGCGAAGACATTTTAGGTAGTCCGCTCGACCATCCCGATAATAACCTCTCATACTAACAATTTAATTTATAACTTATGACATAGAATTAATAAATTTTTTAAAATAAAAATTTAGCTTTAAAACCTAAAACAAACAAACCTAAAACCTAAAACAAACTGTTCACTGTAAAACGACAAATTCACTGTAAGTAATACAATGAATTTGTCGTTTTACAGTGAATTAAATAAAAAGAACTTAACAAAATGGCATCTGCTTTTTTAATCATGAAAGCCATTTTTACCAAACATCAGTCGCGTTTAACAGATGAATATTTAATTTCCTTTTTACGCATTGCAATAAGCTTGTACCAGCCACAATATGATAAATTTGTAGCAGATATACAGTCCAAATTTCACCTAAACGAATTGAACAGGAAGGTCAATTTTTGATATATGAATACTTTGATTATTTTCGTCAGTAAATTTTTATTTTGTAATTATTAATATTAAGTTTTTTTTAGAAAAATTAGATAATTTTCCATTTTTTCTTGTTACTGAAAACAAATATGTAAACATATACGTTCCGTTAATTTAGCTCTGCCATTGGTAGACCACCTTCGATTTTTTCAATGTGGAGTAGACCACTAATCCCAAAAGTTTGGCCACCCCTGATATATACTATCATAATACAAATATTAAATTAATTAAAATACAAATGAACTTACTGCAAGCTTGAAAGTTCAGATTGTAATAAGTATGACTTAACATTATCCACAAAATTGTGATGAACTTTATTCCATGGAATATTTTTATGGAATCATGAGAATCGTCTTTCTTTAGGAGGCGGTGAATATTTGTATAAAGTGAGAAACATAAAAGACATTTGACTGGCATACCTATAGATGGCATATAATAATTATACAATAATTTTCATATTTTAGTAAACAGAATAATAAAATAAGTCAAAAATGTCAAAAGTTTAAAACAGAAAAAATATTTTTCAAGAATTATTTTTCATAACAGAAATATGCATAAAAAAATGTAGCTTATTGATCGAACTTATGGCCAATAATGCGATAATAGCACTCGATTTATTAATGTTTTTAAATGGTAATTATAATGATCATTTTTTTAAGAAAAATTTTAGCATATGCTTTTTCTATAGTAAAGAAAACCTATCTGAATTGTTGCATATGCCCACATTTAAAATAAATACAATACTCCAAATTTTCAACTAATCAAGAAAATTTTTAAGGAAAGATTTAAATCAAATTTTTAAAGAAACTGTAGTAGAAATGTAATAAACATTGCATATTTTGATGAAAATAAATACATTACACCATTATGCATATAAAAATGACTTTAGATTTCTATAATCGAGTGATGTTAAATTGCAATATTGGTTGTGCTCAAAACTTAGAGGAATGTGACACACTAATACAATGCCTAAGAATGGAAGTAAAGAATTTATATCTTAATCTCTGAATCTATGTGCTTAAGACAGAACTTTATAAGTCAATTCTATTTGAGCATTTTTCAGAGCTTTATCTGTTCGAATCGAAAAGTTGCCAAAAATTCTATTTTTCTATGTGACTTAATATTTGTCAATTGTTTGTAAATGAAATATGTTTACCTGTTTGACCTGAATAATTCATTTGAGAAACTAAAATGCTTTCATGAATCCTTTCACATAAGGTAAATTAAAATTTGATGAAATCTGTTGTTTTCAAAAATTTCTAGAAACATTGCAAGACCGGCTTTGGAATGGAAAAAACTGTTTTTCTCTATAAATGTTGAGTTAAGTTATTTAAATGAATTACAGATTCACTTAAAATTTTGTTGAAACGCATATTTCTAATATCTTTTAATAATTCAGCTTTTGCTTTCATTTAAGATGTGCATTTTTTCTTAACTATATCACCAAACAAACCTTTTTTGCACACCTCTACAATTCAAACATGGTAACTCAGAATAAAATTTAAAACCTCTGTATATGTTGTGCTTAAGTTGACTGCATTGAAACCATGTCGATAAATATAAAAGTAATTGCATCACTTACTATTTCCATTAACCCTTCTTTGCATGATTTTTTCTTTATTGGTGAAATAAATCAAGATGATATAATTCATGTTCAAAATTAAAGGAAAAATGGTTAAAAAAATCTTAGTATATATTTATAGTATAAATTTAGCAAAAAACAATATACTAAAAATTTCCATCATCATCCAAAGTTAGATCATTAGCTTAGTACTAAATAGAAATAAAAGAGGAAAATAACAGAAACACGTGTTACAAACCTTTCTTCCACTCATTTTCAATTTTTTAGCAATAGAAACTCTAATATAATAAAACAAAATTATAAACGAAATCATACGTTTATTGCAACTACA
>JAPDSC010082253.1:56022-83481 GCA_026290005.1 Latrodectus geometricus | reverse complement strand
ATTCATGGTGTTATTTTTCTAGGTTTAGGTTATCCTGATCCGTATGGCCATCAAGACTTTTTTCCTAACGGTGGGAATAAACAACCTGGCTGTAGTAATCCACCAAAAATAAATACTACAGATGATCAAAGTAATTATACCTAACCTAAAAACTTAATAAATGACATTAACTCAATGTAATTAAAGCCAGCTTAAGTATATAAAGAATGAAATTTATTTTTTGTACACATTAATTCTTCTATTAAAAAATTATTTAAAGAATTGTTGAAAAAATATTATCAAAAGCAACTCATTTTGACAAAAGAAATGAGTCATGAAATTTAGTTTAATTTATCATCAAGAAGAATTTACACGTAATTTTAAACTAGTTTGAGTACATACTTCAACTACTCGAAAAACTGCTGAAAATTTTTAGATTTTGTATTTCGAAAGAAAAAAGTATGCTTTCATCAATGGGTTCATTTCTATTGCACGTTACAAGAAAATTTTAAAATAGTTAATCACTTAAATTCGTCAAGTGCAGAGTGTTTTTACTATTTACTTAATAAATTCTTGCAAGACATAAGTATATATTTTTATATAAAGGCGAAAATAATTTACATTATAAACTTTGTATTTCCTGATAAATTTTGATTGTACCTCATTTTGGTACGTTGCAGTTTAAATCCTTGATAGAGTTTCTTAATAATGAAAGTATAATTATATCATAAATTCATTATAAATCAAATAACACGACCTATGCCAATATTTTAATGAAATTTAAAATAGTAAATTATGTAAACAGGTAAACTAAAATCATTTTATTATCCTCAAACATTCTTAAAAAAATGCTACAACATTTTATTTCTTTTGCCTTTTGCTTTTTATTCTAACATAAGTTTTTAAAATAAATGGAACCTACTTGAATGAAACCGCTGGTCCTTTTTTATTTATGAAGAAATGATAAATTAAGTAATTAGTTACTCATTATACCCATAAATTTTATATAGCTATAAATATGTTTAAGCTGGTTTAATGCGCTTAATTCTACAGTAAAAAAATCATGTTTTATTCGTCTGTAGTTCTTTGTGTTTTAAAATAAGAGCAATAAATATTAATAAACCTATTTATTATTAATTCAAAAGGTTTTAACTTATTGTTTTACTTTAAAACAATTAAAATCGTAAAGAAAACATACGTTTTACTCCATTAAATACTAAAACCTTTTTAACCATTTTTATTCGTTTTAGTGTTGCAGCTGTACTTTATGGAATCTTGTGACCACAAAAGATCAGTTGACTATTTTCTGGAATCCATTATCAATAGCCGTTGTACTTTCAAAGCCGTTTCGTGTGAAAGTTACGATGACTGGCTGAAAGGAAAATGCCCACCAACTACGCATCAAGTTGCTATTATGGGACTTCATGCAAAACCAATTCCCAATCTACCTCCTACCAAATTCTATTTGGGCACTCGAACATCAAAACCGTTTTGCAAAATGAATGGTTACAAGAAACCAACTTCACTTGAGGAGACATAAGCTATCTTGGACTTTTTTTTATGCATAAGTTATTGTAATGTTTTTTTACTTTTTTCCTAACTTTGTAAATAATTAAAAATAATAAATGATTAGAACGTAATATGTATTCCTCGACACAAAATCATTTTTACATGTTCCTATAATTCCAATTTCACTATCCAAAAATAATTTAAAGTTATTTGCAAATTTTCAACAATGTATGAAATATTTTTTTCAAAGATTTATAATGTCATCAATTAATTCACCTAAGAGAGAAATAATAAGAGAAATGATATATCATCAATATATTTATAAAAAAAACAGTATATTTTAAACAGATAATCAAGATAGAAAGAATCCTGATCAAATATTGATGTTCTTTCATATTTTTATGAAATCATTAAGATATTCACAAGTCATTTTTTATCTCCAAGAAAGGAAGTTAATATTGAATTTTCTTTTTTTAAAAGCCCATCTTTATCGTTTATCATGTCTAGACACCAACGTTAATTGCTTTGCAAGATCATCCCTGAAATACATTTCCACGTTTATAAAATTTATGTATGCATACACTTTTTAGTCAGAATGAACTTATTTTTCAATGGGTTTTGCAATAAATTAATAAATAAAACATCTATTTAAATTTACAAGAAATAACTTTAATTTCAATTTATTAAATATCCACTTTACATAAATTTATTTAAGAATTAAATTTATTAAATTTGCCATGGAACTGAAATTAATCAATAGTTTCTGATCATAAAATTACAAAAGAGTATCATCACATAAAAAATATTAGGAGTAAGTAAAAATTTCTATTTAAAATGATCTGTTAAAGATGACATCCATCTTTAATCAAATCAGTTCACAAAATTTGTCTTGTAATAATATCCATCTCTGTTGTTAATATTAGGTTGGGAAAAAGAAATCCATTATTTTTACGTGAACTTTATGTAACTTCTTTTGGATTCGCTTTGTAAAAAGGTTTAAAACAGCTTTCATGTAGATTTTTAGGTCTTGCGCGTTACGACTGCTGACATGCGGTTGACTTCGATCATTTTTGATATTTTATAGACATTTTCGACGATGCTGTATCCACATGCGAGGTGCATCTCTAACATCAAAAATACCCGAACGGAATCGACGAAACAAAAATTGTACGTAACTGGTTGTTACAGTCTTATATAGGACGATAAACACCTTTCACAATTTTAGCCACCTGGCTATCTTTTTCGCCGTTACAAGAGAAAAACGAAAATGTATCGAATTTTCTGTTTTTTGTCTTCCATTTTTAAAACCTTGTACTCGTAACTGAATTAATCAAACAAAAAACCGCAAGAGGATAGTTTAGTGTCAAATTTCACCTTTCAAACGAGCATAAATCTGAAATTGTTTGATATATACCTGACGAGATATCAAACGCTACAGACGTCTACCGAAAAACTAATGGATTACTTTTTCCCCAAACTAATATTAAAATTTCATTAGTATCAAAAAATGTAGATTCTACAAGAATTTATGTGATAAAATAAAAACTTAGATGATTTATTTGGCTTCAATGTCTACCTTAAGGTATCTTTATGGTAGCTAAATATTTATGATTATTGAAAAATATAGATTATACAAAAATCACAAAAACGTAATACATTTAATTATAAAACGACTTTTTCATCAATTTAATAATTTTTATTGTTTAATAAATCGTAAATTAAAATTCTTAAATTCGATGTATTATGAAGAAAAGTATGTATATTTAATGAAATAAATTAATTAAGATACCACTCTACATTGAAAAGTTGATTTTCATTTTTTTAATTTATGAATATTCTACTCAGAGCTTTTGAGTTTCCTAACTTGTTTTTTGTTTTACAATATGTCAAAAAGAAATTAAGTTAGAGAAATTTTAAAAGACGTTGTCTTTTGAAAATTGAAGCAGGAAGTTGCGTTTTCAGACCGGATGTGGTAAAGAAAAATGGGGATTCAATTTTTTTTTTTTTTTTTTTTTTTTTTTTTTTTTTTTTTTTTTACTATTTTTAAATTCACATATTTTTTTAAAGTGCTTATAGATAGTCATAATTATGAATCAGTTATTTTGCTTATGTATTCGGAAAGAAGTGGCAACATGGTCGATATCACAAGCGAAATGATCGCTTTAAAAAGCATTTTTCTCAAAACAAAATACACAAACCATTAGCACTATATCTCAAACAGTAATGAAAAGATATCTATGAAACTTTACCTACATATTTTGTTGTATTATCTATGAAAGGAAACAAAATTTTGAATAAACATGAAAACTTTTCCATTTATAGATATTTTTGAAAGAAATTTTCAGTAAAATTTCGTAAAATATCTATATTGCTATATATTTTAACAACATTTTCTTTAATATTCTATATTTTTTTTAATTTAGCTTCATTTTAAGGAACATTATCACAAAAATTTAATTGCCAAATTAAATCAAAATTGACGCAATACAATTTTTAGTAAAGTGTTAGACGTTTTGACGAAACTTCACTAAAATTTGCTGGAAAATAACTAATTTCACAAAAAGTATGCTATATATAATATAAATTTCGACTAATTTTATGTTTTTACATCATAATTTATCAAAAAGTAAGGTAAAAAAAATATTGAAAAAAATTTGGCTCAAACGAGGAAGATGTCTTAAATTAATTTTTTATTGACATTGAATTTCAATGCAGCATTTTAATTGATTAATGTGTTTAGTATTTTAAATAATACGTTTTAAGGAAAAAGAAAATTCATTAACATCATGCATACAATTTATAAACAATGCTAATAAAAAATTTGGGTTTTTAATATTCCTTACTAATTATTTTAAGAATTGATGATGTATCATCAAAATTTGCCAAAAGATCATTTAATATTTAATGACTACGATAAACATATGACCAGTTATAAGTCAAACACACACAAATTTCAGTTTCACAGTTAATATTTTATAGACATTTTAATTTCGAAAATTTCTATGTTTTCATGGCAAATATTTTAGTAAATTTTATTGGATATTATTATTTCATACATATACTATATATATATTTTAATTGTTTTTCAATAAAATATTTTAAATGCACGTATATTTTTAGTGTTTGAAATACTATGGACTTATTTTCAATTAAAAAATTTTACTTCGTCAATAAATGATAAAAAAATTAAATAAAAATTTTAATTTTTTTATAAATCACATAAATTTATTACGATGAAAAATAAAAAAAAATATTTTTATGAAAAAATATTTTTATTTGAATTGTAAAAAAGTTATTTAGTATTAATAAACATATTAAGAAAACCCACTTGAAATGATTAGAAAATATGCATAATTCATATACACATATGTATTACATATGTGTATTAAATAATTTCATATGTTTGACAGAACAACATTAATAATTGTCATTTTTTAGGAATATTTTTTGACCTTGAGAAAAGTCAAAAATCAAACTTCAAAACATTCTATTGAATTTTTTTATAAAAAAAACCGATTCATATGTCTTTCAAGAAATATCATTTAACATATTTCAATTTTCAATTCTATACTTTTAGAAATTTGGAAACAGTCATGTAAAAAAAATGCTATTTGTCAAACTAAGCTTTAATATAAGAATGCACATTTGTTAAGAAACACTTGAATACTTTGTTATTCAGCATATATAAAGGAGGAAAAATAAAATATATCTAGCTGGATTAAAAAATACTTACTATATCATGGCTTATTTGATTATAGTATTTTTCTTATTTGCTTTTTCAAGTTTAAGCGAACCAAAAAATCTTAATCATAAGTTTTCCTTTAGAGGTGAAATGATTTGAATTTCTCTTTCTTTTTCAAATTCTTGATATTACTAAAATATTTTGTAAGCCAATTTTGACATTTTTAGGTTTCATGCTAATAGTTTCTTGAATTATTTGAGATGTAATATAATTCTTCCTTTAATGTGTGTGTCGAATTAAAATGTTTATTTCATAAGCGCATTATATGTATCATATTTAAAATACTCTTAAAAATGTTGTTTATTTCCTTTTAATTATTATAAATTCGGTAATTTCTATCCATGTATTATGACGTCAATGATAAAAAAAATCTATGCAATTATGAAGTCAGAAATATAAAAGCCCTAAATGTAAAAGTTTTTTAATATACATTTTTATCATTTAATTCTTCAATAAAAATGCCTCTTTTCTTCTCGTCCCTTTTATAAAGAATTTATAGTAACTTTTTAATTATTAATAAACAATCTTATTAAAAATTAATATAATTTTTCAAATAATTTTTAAATAAACTTCTTTACATACTAGATCTTATAATATAGTATTATGATAAAATATTAGTTTGGGGAAAAAGTAATCCATTATTTTTTCGGTAGAGGTCTGTAGTGATCGATATCTCGTGAGGTATCTATCAAACAATTTCAGATTTATGCTCGTTGGAAAGGTGACATTTGACACTAAAATATCCACTTGCGGTTTTCTGTTTGATTAATTCAGTTACGAGTACAAGGTTTTAAAAATGGAAGACAACAAACAGAAAATTCGATACATTTTCGTTTTTCTCTTGTAACGGCGAAAAAGATAGCCGGGTGGCTAAAATTGTGAAAGGTGTTTATCGTCCTATATAAGACAATAACAACCAGTTACGTACAATTTTTGTTTAGTCGATTCCGTTCGGGTATTTTTGATGTTAGAGATGCACCTCGCATGTGGATACAGCATCGTCGAAAATGTCTATAAAATATCAAAAATGATCGAAGTTAACCGCATGTCAGCAGTCGTAACGCGCAAGACCTAAAAATCTACACGAAAGCTGTTTTAAACCTTTTTACAAAGTGAATCCAAAAGAAGTTACAAAAAGTTCACGTAAAAATAATGGATTTCTTTTTCCCCAATCTAATATGACATAATCACTGTTCATATGTATTTTATAACATTTAAAACGTTTAATACTTATACTTGTGAATATTTTTTATTGCTATGCTTTCATTACCTCGCATTATTTAACATTCAGAACTGAATAATTAGAATAATTATGGCTGTGTCTTATTAGGAAGAAATTTTCATAGATTTGTGGATGTAGAAGGACGTGAGGATGAACCTCAATGCCAACCTAAAGCAGAATTGACACCCGAATTTAGGTATTTTACACCTTCTAAACCTAAACAAGATGTCATCACAAATCTAAACTTTCACAAATTCAAAGAACTTTTAAAAACAAGTTTAGACGCGAAAGTTCAGACTGTGTTTATCATACATGGATATTTAGGAGGAAATGCACAATGGCCCATAGTAAGTTTTTATTGGTTTGATCAAAATTTTGAAATTATAATATAAATTTTAAAAGCTTTTCGTAATTTCATAAAATGTATAATAGAATAAAAGAATTTTTACTGTGAAAACTAATAGAAATAAATAACAAATCGAAGATTCCATTTCATTGTTAATCTGAGACTAATTCTCCATAAAAAATTTATTGGTAAAAAGTAATTAAACATTGTATAAAAAATAATAATTTTATCATTTATGAGATTAATTTGCGTATCTATTATTTGATGACAGTAGAGTTTAATTAATACAAACTAAAAGAATATTATTGGGAAAATTTTTAAAACTTTTATAGGGCTAAATTTTTAATTCCGTAATTTTTCTATAAAAATCCATATTGGGCTAGTTTTAAAATTAATGTTAGAAAAATGAATGAAACTTCATGAATGAAAAATACCACAAAAAACCTAAAATGAACGTCAGTTGTTCGTTATTCTCATTCATGTGTTTCTTGGATCAGAAACTATAATTATGAAAAAGATTACATGCATATAGTAATAGGTTTACAATAAAATAGCAATTTTTTAAATTTTTTACTATACTAGGAAATAATAAAGTGTTTTATTGTAATCTAATAAAGAGTAAAACCTTTTAAAGTAAACTATTTAACATTATATTTTTGATGCTTTCTTTAAGCGCTAATTAAAATATTTATCCTTCTAAAAATTATAGAAATAGAATTATTTATTAACAAATTAAATTATTATAAATTACTTAATCTGTATATTTACAGCAAAAAAAAATAAGATGTGTGTGTGTGATGTGTATTATGCATTATTAATTGGAAAACAATGTGGAAAGGCTTTCAAAAATATTAAGAACACGAATTTAAAGCATTTTAATGTAAGTAAATAACAATTAAATTTTTATGGTGTATAGAAAATGGTTTTATTTACAGGATATAAAAAATGCACTCATTGAAAAAGAAAAAGCCAACGTTTTCATAGTAGATTGGACTGGACTAGATGGGTTATGGTATGGAACAGCAATGGATAACATTCGCACAGTCGGCAATGAAGTTGGATTTTTTATTGAGCAGTTACTGGTATTCATTTTTACATCTTTAAAATGAATCTAAATTAATTTCACCAAAAAAGACTGCCCTTAGATTTGATCAATAATGAAGATTCAAAATGTCATTAATTTAACTTTTCAAGTTTTTATTATTCAAAATTTTTATTAGCGTGTAAAATTTTAGCATGTATTGTCTCAAACAAGGAAAAAAAATTGAGGAATTATTTATAGGCACATAAAAATGAAAAGAAATTGAATTTCAATGCTGTTCTCGAAACAATATTATAAAAGAAAATACTTACGCATATATTCAAACAGTTTAAAAAATATTTCATTCTTTTAAAAAAGAAAAATAGGAAAATTAATTGCTCAGACAATAAATTCATCTTTAAAAATATAACTCTTATCTTCTCTAAACAATAACCAGGAATCAAATGGGAATAATATATGTTGAATAATAATAAATTTTTTTAATAAATTAATCTTTCATTAAATATTTAAAAAATGCATGGAACCAGAATTTTCTGTCAATGTCACGAATAAAAATAAAAATTTAATTTGGTCATACACCTTCTTTTTCAATTATTTAATAAACATTTTTTAAATAAATTTTTAAGAAATTTTATGATTCTTGCAAATGCAAACGTTTTAAAAATATCTCTTAATATTAATCTAAATTATTAATTTCACAAACACTAAATGCTTCATAATAATTAGAAAAGATTAAATGTTTGATTTTAAGAAACCTTTAATTTTTGTCCTCATGATAATCTTTGAGTGACATTAATCTCTAAATATAAAAATCTGAGGGAAATTTATCAGTGAAATAAATTTTTAAAAATCATAATAAAAAGATCATTTGAAATTACATAGCTTCATCTAACAAAATATTCATTTCACACAAACTGAATTCATATAAACAAAAATTAACAGAAACTACAATATGTTTTGGTAATATTAAGTGTTATAAGACGAGATTTAAATAGGCATAAACCACACAAAACTGTTCCAAATTTTGATCAGATGAACTCACATGAGCTTTATAATGATGATTGTTCTGTAACATTCCAGGAATATTTCATATTTCTCCAAATGTTAATAGATGATAATAAAAGGCCTCAAAATTATTCAAAAAAGATTTCCTTCAAATGATTTCATATCATTTTAACAAAAGATATTCTATTATAACCGGTTCCTTGATTTATCCATAAAGACAATGAAATGGATTACTATAACAGATATAATGATGGAAAAATGTAAAGTACGAATAATGCTTGTCTTTTGTAGCGTAATTGAGAAATCTTATCATATTGGAACCCCACTCAGTGGCTCAATGGCTAATGAAAATGTCTGTTTTTAATTAATACTGAGAGAACTTATGATAAAGTGAAAAAAATATTTCCTACGATCTAGAAAAGGGGTGAAGAATTAAGTTCCAGTGAGTTGTTCTTTGAAAAATCAAATCAAAACATAAAATAACATTTGAGAGAAACACATTTGAGGTACAAATAAATATGTACTCCTGGAGTTTCTTCAAGCCTATGGGTACTATATAGATTGAGTAGTCTCTTCCTAGTAATTGCCTTATTTATGAACAATACAAATCCAACAAATGATACAGAATATGCTGTCCGTTACTTTATTTCTGTTAAGGAAATCAGGTAGTTAAATTTCTTCCATGTTGATAAACATCAATTATCACCTCTTGGATATGCTGCATATAGTATGGAAGCATATAACTTGTTGACATCTCCATACAACGAATTAAAAAAATTATGCTAGTATAGGTAATCAGAATTGCTCATGCTAATTAATATTATTTTCTACGAGCTTAAATAATTCTAGAGTGTCCCTGATTCAGTGACTCTTCCAGTTTTTACTAGTTCCCTTAAACTTACTAATGAAATGTAATTTTCTTATCAGACATCCAAATATCTAATGAGAAGGAGTTTGTTCGTAAAAGGCAAACGTGACCCGTTAATTAGCATTGTTTGATATATATGATATATGTTTCTTAATTCAATGCTCAAATATTATGAGTCTAACACTTTTTTGATGTCGTTTTAAATATTATTCTTTCAATGCATTGAGAAGTCGTATCAACTTAAAACACTTTATTCTCCTTCTTATAGAGTCGCCACACACCTACTTCTTGGTGCAAAATTCAATATGAAATGCTAACATACTACTTAATCTATAATTAAAACAAAATCAAAATTCACTAACATTTATGATACGCTACATTGTTACAACTAAATCATTGTTAACAACCGAATTTCCTTGTATTTATTTACTTATTATAATTTATTAAAAAGCATACTAAATATTTAATGCTTGAAAATAACCTAAATAAATGTATATCTATTAAAAGCTATTTTATGTATTAAAATTTATTATCAGAACAAATATTAGATATATAATTTGTTATGCTTCTGCAAAATCATTTGCTGATATGTAAAGGAAATATAAAAAACAGAATAGTTTAATAAATATATGAAATAAAAAAGGATCAAGAATTAATAACCCATGAATCTTGAGAATAAACTGTAATTATTAGTTTTAATGTGTATTATTGTTTTAATAGGTTGTACTAAATATTTACTTCATTCCATGAGCTAAAAATTATTTAAATTAATAAATAACATTGCTTGATATTTTTCCACAGGATTTAATGCCCTTGGATATTAAGAAAGTCCATGTAGTCGGCCATAGCCTAGGAGCACATGCTTCAGGATTTGTTGGAAAATTTTTGAAAGAAAGAGGCTACAAACTTGGTCGAATAACAGGTTTGAATAATCATTTAGAATGAATGTTTTTTTAAAAACTGTTCCCAATCCAGTAGCTATATAGTGAATTTAAATTGATAAAAAGTATTTTAAATGGAAAAATGTCATGCACAGTATTGTCTTCTAAATTATACAACACTCGATAAAAAAGACCTCTAAAAATTATTTACGCGTAAAACAATTTATAAAATTTCAATTTCAGCTTGAGATAGAGTTCGAAAAAAGGAAAATACGCAGATGGCTGTCAAAAGAAAAGAAACACCTGCGATTAAAAGTAACTTTTTATTGCACTCCGTTGGCAATAAAATATAATAATAGTTACAAGTATTATATAGCGCCATCTATTTGTGATTTATGGCAAGATTTTCTTTTGCATCTTGCAGAATGAGTTGAGTAAATTCCAAGAATAAATTCACGTTAATTACATTAAACATTTAACCAAGTTAAAAATTTTACAATGAACATCGTTAATCTTAAAAATTTTGAATTCCATTATTTTGTGCATAAGTTTCTCATGTTTCAGGTTTGGATCCTGCTGGTCCTGATTTCAATGAGCTTTCTGCGTGTGACAGATTGTCACAATTTGATGCCGACTTCGTTGACGTCATTCACTCAAATTGGGCTGGAGAATTTTGGGAATCAGTATCAGGTAAATTTATACTCTGTCCAATAGAATTTGTTTTTAAGAAATGAACACTACTTCAAATTATTCCAATTTTCTAGCGGAATTTCATAAAAGTTTCAATACACTTCCAGAAATATATTCTATTTCTCAATGTTTAATGAGGTATGACATTTTATATAGAATTAAATATTGTTTGTACATAAGCATTTATAAATACTAGTAAGTCTTATAGTACTTACGTATTTTGTCGATCATGTCGGCCAGAAACTTTGTCTTTTAATGATTCCCTTTAGCACCATATAAATTACAAATAAAGTTTTTATCTATTTCTTACAATGAAGATATAAGTAAGTTAGTTATTCTGCTTTCCCTTCGCATTAAGAAATAACATTATTAAAATTTGCAAAATCCGACGACGCATTTTTAAGATGATAAAAGTCGACAGGGATACTACGTAAGTAACGTCCCATAAAAGTGTCACAAATAATGCCAACAATAAACTTCAAAAACAGATCAAGTAAAAATGCTTATGAGCATGATTTTTTAATAGTTTCAAATTTTTTGCATCATATACAGCTTTCAATGAAAAATGAACTTGTGAGAGCATACTTTTTATATTTTATTTTTATAATAACACTGCAATTACTTTAAAATTTAATGTACTAAGGCTGCACCTTTTCATTATTTTGTTTCTAAACCTTCACTTAGTATCTAAGATTCTAACAATCCTTTTCTATGTGTCCTATTATTTTGTTAAAACTTTACTTAGTTATAAAAAAACTGTAAAAATCCAAGTATATTTCTTGAGATATTCAGTACCTATTTATAAATCTGGTTTGTATTTTAAAATTAATTAATGAGTTTAACGTTAATTTTAAAACATTATATAATTACGTTTATATGTTTAGTATAAAGAAATATGTACTTTCTTATTTTTTACCTGTACGAGAGTGTTTTTCGAGGTATATAAATCACATAATTCAACTTCATGGATACGTTTGAGCATTCAAAATCATATGATGTTTTTCTATTATAATTAAGTCTCTTTCTGTGAGAGAATTTTTTACTTAGCATAAAGTCTTTGACATGTTTCAGAGTTTATGAACAAAATGAAGCTATCATCCTTAAAATAGAATTTTCATATTTAAACTGATAAACCAAGTACACACTGCAGAAATATTAACAAACCTAAATATTAATTTATTAAGATATATCAACTTTTCAATGAATAATTCAATAATCAATGAATAATTTCGAAATTTTTAATAGGTATATTTAAGAAAAATCCTGTTTATATTTTGAAGTTATTTTTTTTTTAATAATTGAGTCAAGAAAATAATATTTTGAATCTATTAACGGTATTTTTTATGAAAAACTTTTTTAGAAACTGGAGATAAATTTATAAGAATAAGATTTACACAAAACACAAATTTTTAATCATTAAAATTTGCATATGCAATCGCTTGCTTTACCACATAAAATTTAAGACAATGTGTTTTATTTTGAGATAGATTTCATTTTTTAATAAAAAAATATTTCTATTGAAATCAAATGCATACTTATTCATAAACTTTATTCTGTAGAATGACTCTATTATAAAATTCCATTTAGGAAAATGTTTATAACAACTGCCTTCTGCATGAGTAAAAAAAGTGATCAAAAACAAAATTAAATCACTTACCAAAAGACATAGATATACATTTCTATATATGCACGATGTTTTATTTTTAGGATTTGGTCTTGAAGCAAGGGTCGGTCACTTTGATTTTTATCCGAATGGGGGAGAAGATCAGCCAGGATGTAAAACAGCGGGAGAAGCAGAATTGGATATTGGCTTAGATCTTGTGAGCTATTTACTTCCAAATGTAGCCATTCTCAAAATTTTAACTGGTGGTTTGGAAGCTAGTAAGTACTAAAAATGATGTTTCATCATTTTGTTGATATGCTAGGTAAATGAAATAAGACCTTTTACATTAAAATATGAATGTGTATGTGTGTGTTTATTGTAGTATTGAACATTATTCTATACATTAAACGTAATTGGTTTTGTTAAACATTTGCCTTTCTTGTTCGAAAGATATGCTTGAAAACAACTTCTATAGGAGAAAACTGCTTTAAAATCTCTTTTTTTAGACATTCTATAAAGGCTATTGTCATTGTTTGCTTAACATTAATAAATTAAATATTTTGCATACGATGAATTTTCCTATCCCTGATGCAATTTTATATCCATGGTGGCCACCTCTCTCATTTAAATCTATTTTATTTTAGATAAGCTAGTTTTTCTTATCTAACTAAATTAAAATGTGATATTTTCTATGATACTCAAAAAATTTTAGTTTCCGATGAAAGTATAAATATTTTAATCGTGTTTGCTAACATTACACTTTTTAAACACCTCTCTATAATCTTAAATGGTGGTAATTTAAAATAAATAAAAAAATATATGATCGTTGGAGTATGATTTCATTTATTACATATGTCGCTATCTGTTGTCTATACTTTCATACTCTTGTAAATTATGTATTCATCATAAGAATAGAAAAATCAAATATTTTTAATATTGTATTAAGATTTTTGATGCTTTCACCAATTAAAAATGAATGGTGCTTTACCATTTCAGCAAAAGCGAATTTCAACGCTCTGGCCTGCAGTCATGGTCGTGCATACGAATACTTCTACTGGAGCATTAAAGACAAGGATAACGGATGCCGATTCTCTGCCGACGAGTGCCCGTCTTGGGATGATTACAACGATGGAAAATGTGCCACTCCCTCTCAGCAACTTCCTAAAGTTCAAATGGGTTACTATTCTATCAAATATAAAGAAAAGGTTAAAGGCAAGGCTCAACGGAAGTTCTACCTGCGTACTACCGATGCTGCTCCTTTTTGTGTAAAATAAAATCTTTTATGCAACGTTTTATTTAAAAGATAAATAAAAGACCATTTGCGTAAAAAGATTTTATGTGTGGTCTGTATATATTATCTCCAATGCAAGAGTATAAAAAATATTTTATTAGTAATAGAAGCAAATTAGTACTTTGTATATTTTTTTTTAAAAAAAGCTAATTATTCTACTTAGTAAGAAAATAAACAATCAACAATATATGTTCCAGTATTTTTTAATAAAAAATTTAATTATCCAAACTTTTTAATTCTTTTACAACTCCAAATATAAAAGTTTTGTCTTATAATTTTTTTATATTTCTTGTTAAGGATTTGATTTCAATAATTATTCATTTTATTACTAAAAATAGTATAAATTAACATCTAAATATAAAACACTTTTTGATATGAAGAATATTCGGTACTTACGTATTATCCAGTCGATCACTCCTGGAAAACAATATTCCGCCAAACGTTGCGATTTAGTGCCAAATGTTGCAATTTAGTGACCTCTCTCGAGTTTCATATTTTTTATTATATTTAAACTCATGTTTTTCATTTATAGATCTTGTAAGTTTTAATTGCATTATTAAAACATTTAAATATTAATTAAAATTAAATTTTACATCAATTTATTTCATTGAAGATATAAATAACTGTTCTATATTTCCCTATTATTTTGAAAAAACGAATTAAAATTTAAAACTTGCCCACGTTATTTAACTTACGAAAATCATCGACGGGATAATACTTAAGTGCAGAATATTCAAATACATATTTTAATAGAACGAAAATCTATTTTCCAAACATTAATGCCAATTTATATATGAAACACAATGTGTCATATTAATTTAAATAATTTGTTATTTATTTTGTTCTTACAATCAACTACTATCAAAACAAGTAATTAAAATTTCTTTGTCAGCACTAATAACACAGTTTTAAATACGTTATAAATGTGTTTATTTACATATAAGATGAAGGTCTTATACTGTATGTAAATAAACACTTATATGTAAAAATTTAAATATAAAAATATCAAAGAAAATAAAAATCATTACATAAAAATTATTAAATTTCTTCCTTTATTCTTCAAAATTCTTTCATTTATTAAAAATACTTAAATTTTTCAGTAAGGATACTTTATGAGAAATTTATTTGCAAAGATAAAAATCCGATAAAAAATTTCTATTTCTGTTTATGAAAATATTGAAAATTAATTATCCCTATTTCTGGAACAAAAGGTACTTCTATATAATCATTATAGCAATTGCCATTTTCCCAGACTTAACTTCAATACCACAGCAAAATTTACAGACCTCTCAAATATTCATTTATAATTTCCTCACAGTTAACACAGTCCTATTGCAAACTTTTAATTTTCAAAATTAACAGCGGGTAGCCAAACAGCCATAACATTTAAAGGTATTTGATTTTCCCTTTCTGAAAGGTAGTGGACCATATTCACGTGTTGCAATGAAGAAAACCTGGAAAACCAAACTTCCCTAAATTGCAAGAAGAAAGCGGAAAAGCAAAATCTGTTTCCCATTGTTTAATGAAATCGAATCCGGTATCTTCCATTTCAAAGCTTCACTGTGAATTTGCAAATTGTTGCGTTTTACATAATTCCCCTTATTTAATACTAATTTCAAGTTCATTGCTAAACATATTTTTAAATAATTGGTATTAGTTTGGTCATTTTATTTATTTTTTATAAATTACTATATTACAGCATTTTGTACCCACAAATCAAATAAATTCTTCCTTTATTGAAGTAAAAAAATATTTGATTTATGTACAGTTTGTTATTATGTACTGTTATAATTATATGCAAAATATTTGGGCTGGAACACACATTTACTTTTTCTGTAACTACTTAGTACTGATTATATTTGCTTTTTCAGGAAATTGATATTTTACCGATTAGTTTTCATTCCAATTAGATTTTTTCAGTACTGCCATCTATCGGAACAAAATATAATAACGAAGCTTTATAAAAGTTTGAGAAATATAAAAATACCAATTAATAATAACTTCATTAAATTCTACAAATGATAACTACTATTAACAATTATAAATAATATTAATAATATTTAGTAAATGTATTTCCATGCGTATATTTGAATATTAATAATTAAATACCATAAAAGTTTATTAATAAATAAATTTTTATTGCTAAAACATTTGATCGCCTGCAGTTATATTTTTCTTCCTGTTTTTCATGAAACATTTACTTTAAAAATAAAATAGAAAAATCTGACGTATTTTTTGTGTGAAAACTTTCTTATAAGGGATTTAGAATGTCTCATTAATAATGCAAAATGACCGGCATGGTTACTTCATTCGTTTGCCATGAGTTTTTAAATGAATTTGAGTTATTGAGTTCAGACACTGCATCGTTATTTCCGCTAATTTTCAATTAAATATATTGAATCTGCATATTCTACTGCATTTTAGGTAATTGGTTACTTTCTATAGAGATAATTTATATTTAGAGATAGGATGTAACCAGTATTGTAACTGATAAAATAACTAAGACTGTTCTCTAGTATTCCATAAATTTAATTATTGGTAATATCTAGTATTATGAAAAGTACTGGTTACTTCCTACTACATGAAAATGTAACAGGTAGTAATATTATAATCAAATAAAATACTAATTACAAATATTTTCCCCAATTTTTATTGCATATGCTTACACATATCATATTATTCATGCGCTGATGAGGAAATTATGACTTACTTATGTTTTTTTTTAACTTATAACATTTTTTACAATTTTTTTGATTTTCAAACACGCGATAGTTTCTTGAATGAATTTAACAAAGGCGTCAGAAGGCTTAGAAATCGTTTTTGGCATTCTTTTATTGATTGGATAAATGCATAAATTTTCTGTTAACATAATGTGTATAGTCTAACACATCTATTCCTAGAATGTGTAAAATGATTTATTTTGTTTAAAGCCTGGAATATTGATATCACGCTCTTACTTATATATTTTATATATTGAGCAATCAAAAGTATATCAGAAAATTCCGCATAAAATATTCTTCATTTTCTAAAATCTTATGAACTGAAAAATGGAAGTTAAGAAGTGTACAAGAAATCTGATTTCAGCCCTTTTGAATTAATTTACCATGATCATCATATTTCCTTTCATCACTTACTTTGTCAAAATGACACATTTCCATTAAGAGACCTTTTAAATCCTTATAAATATTAAAAGTAATTCCCTTTACTTATGTTCTCAATTTGAATTTCAATTACAAGAATTTATGAATTAAAAGTATGGTAGAAATTTGAGTTTGATTTATAGCTTTTTACAAATATCTTTCAAAGGTGTTGTGTGTGATTTTTAATTGATATCAGTTAGTTTAACATATTTCGAGAATTTTCCATTTGAAGTATTTTTTCATGCATACTGTCACTAATAAATTATTCAGAAGATTAACTTCATGACTAAATATTTTAATGTGATATATGTATATGATAAGAGTTGATTATAGTGGTATTGTTGAGTTTTAAAATGCATTTTTGTCTGATAATTCAATTAATTGAAATTAGTATAATTTCTACCAATTTTAGGTGATTAGTTGAAATTAATGATGTAGGTTTGAAAAGAAATGTTTATTAATTTTCTTTTCAAACCTTTATTTCTTCCTGAGCAAATGCATAGAAACAAAAGCTGTCCCAAGTAAGTTATGTTTTTAACCAATTTAGTACAATTTAGTAAAGAATATAACTTATTTAATGGTATAGATTCTTAATATCCTCATTTTCTAATGTGATATTTCTGGAATTAAATTGTACAATTTGCTTCATCTATTGTACAACCTTAAAGATAAATATTTCATATTATAGGCGTCCTATACTATTAATATAACTAAGCCGAACTTTAACAAAATTAAAACGTGAAAAAAAAACTGAGAGTAGAGACGTTTTTAGCAAAGGAAAATTTTTTAAAAATGCTTCGCTTATAAGGACCATATTATTAATATAATTCTTATCGGTTATCTTTTCCGCTTCATTTAACATATGCAACCATGTATGTCTCCATAATTTTATTTTGCGCTTATGACACTATAAAAAATGTATCGAGTATTACAATGAAACAAACTAAAAAATCAACAAGTATATAAATTTTATTTGAAAATGAACTAGTTATAATCTCCTTATATCGAATTAAAAATTATATAGATATATTCTATAAAATATGCGTACTGTGTACTCTTGTTCGAATATTTATATTTTAATGTTTAAGAGAAAAATAAACTAAAGTTTATAATAGACATGTTTCTACAAATTCTTAAACTGGCAACTTTTTATGGAAAATAAAAATAAACTTCCTTAGAAAGATAAGTGCTTAGATAATATTCTTTCAATACTTTTCTGTAATAAAATATCTATTTTTAAACCATGTTTTAGAATATAAAATGTAACGTGTGAATATTAAATTTATAAATAATATGCAAAAGCTTTAATATGTAAATATTTTTAGATTACATTATATCAAAATTTCGAATACAACGTATACATGTCCCTTTTACAATTCATCTACATCAGACATTGTTATGAATTAAGACTAAGAATTCTGAGGTATTACATATGAAATGTTTGGTTTATCTTTTACTAAAACAAATCATTTTCCTATGATGAAATTTGTTTTTTAATTTCTTTAAAGTATTTTAATATTTTGCAAAAATCCTTTGCTCTGATAAATTAGGTATTTTTCTGCACAACTTGTTATTTTTAACAGGTATGGATCACTGGTTAATGGTAACGGTTAACAGGAGTTGCCCTGAAAAGATTCACCTTTATAAACTACTCTGTCTTAGCAATCAGAACTAAACATTGCACATCTTCTCATCAGAGGCATGATGCATATCTGTCAAAATAAAAATTGCTGTTGGTGATTTAACTAAAATAAATGTATTTAAAAACAATAAAATTTCATAACAATAAAATAAAATTTCTAGCAAATAAAAATTTAATAAAAAGGGGCAATTTTATAAAATCTAATATTGAAAATACTTACTTTGGCTTGATTTATCTGATAAGTCGTTCTTGTATCAAACAAACTGAGTTCTTTCTACAATAGAGGGAATAGCATACAACACAGTAGTAATAAAAATAATAAATTACAATTAATTTTATAAATATTCTCTTTAAGTAAAAAATTTAAGAAGGCTATTTATTCATCAATTCAATATATAAAATATTTTCTGCATTTTGTTCAACATATTAGTTTATTTTTAACACAAAAATATTTAAAATTTCTTATTAAATTAAATTTCATGAAATGAATGGAATATGTTAATTCCAAATTTTTTATTAAGCATATAAATTATGTATCTAAGATAAAAAAAAATGTAATTAAAATAATGTACATTATTACGAAAGAAATAGCGTTTTTTCTAAAAAGAGTTGACTCAACAGAATTTTAAGAAATACAATTTTTACTATTCTACAAACTACTTACAAATTACTACTGTAGGTATATGGAAAAACCCAACTTTATTCTTTTAAAAACTTGCGCTGGCAAACGAAATACTTTGCTTATATTTGATTTATCACCAAGGTTTTTATTCCATATTTCTTCCTATACTGTTTTTTAAGGGATAAATGGTACGGATTAATTTTTGAAAGGGATTATAATATAATTAGTTTTAGATTAGAATATATAACGTTATAGATTAGTTCATCCAAAACTAAATAAGTTATATTTTTAGTTTTGAGCTATTTGTGGCGTATTTTAAATCATTTTCTATTCTTATCACTGCTTTTGACATCGCATCATGAATTGTCCAACAGCCGAGGTCTGTTGTACGGGATTTTAAAGTCCACCACGTAATTTCCTGTCTGGCGGACTGTTATAGATATTAAGACCCTTACACATGTTGCAAAGGAGCTATTAGCTTACAAAAATGTATTCCTTTGTTTAATAGTGACCGAGTATGAACCCTGGATTTTATAATTCGAAGAGTGAATTCCTACCATTAGCTCAAGGTAAATCATAATTGTTATCCCTTTGACATCGCGTAGAGATAAGCGTAACAACCTTTGTAAGGCATTTTAACATCCACCACGTAAATTGTCAAGTAATGACTTTCATCGATAGCGGGTTGTATTCATGTTTACAAGAGAGAAAAATTGGAAAACTCCCAAGCACTCACACTGACAGAAATCTATGAAAAAGGCAGAAATTCAACATGTCTCTTTATTTTACATATCCGTGGACAATATTGAAACCTGGACTTTATGCTCCAAAGTTTCACTTGTTATCACTTTGGACAGAGCCTAGTTAAAAGCCTAATTGCATAAATCTGTTGTAAGACATTTTAACATCCACCACGTAATTCCCTTCTAGAAGGACTTTTTATAGATAATGAGCTGTCTTCACGTGTTGTAAAAAGGGAAACCCGGAAAACTCCCAAGTACCCACCCCAGCAGACGAGACAGAAGGTAGAAACCAACAACCGTTTCCCGTTGTTCAACAATCACTGGGATTGAACCTGAGACTTATTGCTCTGAAAAACGTTGTTATGCCTCTGGGTCAAGGTAAGTACAATGTATTGAGCAATTTTAATTCTTTGAAATAGATTTATTTACCCTTCCTTATAACACTACATTTTTTTCACATTTTTGGCATAATAAATTAGTACAGTACCGACAAGTTCCAACACATGTCATTTTATTTTCTCAGTTGAGAAGTCTTTGATCCATATACTTTATTATTTTTTCTAATGGTGGGGCACTGGGTGACTGGACTCGTCACCCACAACACGGCCGAAAACTGCTACTCATTTTAGCGTTACCCAGTGGGCACCTGTGAACCAAGTCACGGAGGTACGAGTAGCATTGCCCACATCACACCACAAACCTATTTATAGGGCAGGCCACATTCATCCATCATCTCAGAAGAAGAAGGGGCAAAGACAGAGAAAGAAAAAGGGACGTTCATGCCCAAACCGGGATTCAAACCAGGAACCAACAACCCAGGAGTCAGGATACTAACCGCTCAGCCATTGACCAGCTTAAATCTTATTATAATACATCTGAAAGAGCATATTATTTAGTCCAAAATTTTAAGTTGGAGTTTGTATTACTTATTATTCCAACGTACATTTTTACGTGACTGATGTGCTGCATTAATTCTTTTCTTTGATAATAACATAATTCAAATATTTCATTCAAAATTTAGCAAGGTTATCCAAATGAATTGAAGATTATCTAATTTATTTAGATAAATTATTATATATTTTAGGTAGTATTTTTTATTAAATACTTATAATTAGAAAAACACTCTTTAATAAAGATATGGAGAAGATTTTACAAAGTATCAATGTAGGGATTTTCTTTAAGATTACATATAATAATTTTAAATAGAAGTTGAAATGTGTTGTGATATAATTTTAAAAGGTAGCATGATTCTAAATAGATTTCATATCTCTCTTAGGTCAATATTTCTGCAGTCAGTGCAAGTAATAAATACATGTAATTTGAAAGATTGCGATCTAATATGTAAACATATTTGTATAATAATTGTATTTAACTTTATATTATGTTTTAGAGGAATGAACTAACTTGTTTTTACTTGATAATATGCTACCTAATTAGCTATTTTTAATTCAAAAAGGATACAAATTGATATTCTTAACAATATTTCTTCTTTTATAAATTGAATTTTACCAAACATTTATTTAATGCAAGAAGAGATCTATTATTTTAAAAAAGATCGTTTACTAGAAAATAGGTATTCTCGAGTACAAATATTTCGCCAGTAACCAATTAAATAAATTTACTGATGACATTTATCCTGTTATTTCTTTTCATTTTTTTTTAAATAAACCTTCAGAAAGTCTTTTAAGGAAAAAGTAATTTTACAAAGAGATTTATTCTACATAAATAATCCATTATTGAATGAAATATACTAGAAAGATAATCTAGAAATTCTTACCTCAAATTTGACAAGAGTCCAATATACTCTATCCAATGAATCATACTAGAAAGAAGATTCACGAAAATTATTTTAAAATGTCAGGGACGGTTAAATAAATTTAAAATTAATAAAAATTAGTCATTCTGAGTGCAAAAGCATAATTACGAAAAATCCATAAAAATTATAAATTTAGCAATTTATCAAAATTTTCTTTATGACTTCCACTTATTTATAGATTTAAATCTTTTCCTTTAAGATATATTTTCTCAAATAAACTTAAAAAAATTTCTAGTTTACAGTTGTAATATGTACATTATGTACTTTTAAATCTTATATACTAAATAAATGTTTTAGTTACTCACGTAAAAGGAGGAAATTTTGTAGCAAAACCAAGCTATAATAGCAAATACTGTATATATAAAAAGAAGCAATATTTATATAAGAATCAAAGGCACAAACTTAAAATCCCAAAAAGGTATTAAAAGCTCCTTTTATGACTTTTTTTTATTATAAAAGGCAAATTTATAAACTAAATATTTTTATGCTATAAAATAAATTGTTACCACTTTATTTGATTTTATTGTATTGTTAGAAAAATTTTCATTTAATTCCTATTATAAAAAGATAAATAAATTTTCCTAAGAATAAAGAAAATAAAAAAAATAAATCGATAGTGCATTTTTATCGATACAAAAAGGACCGACGAAACATTTAGCTATAAAACATTGTTAAATATGCTATAATTTGCTGTTCCTTACCTTGCCTAAATATTCTCATTTTGTACTCTTTATAACAAAAAGTTAATGTTTAAAATATTTAATCCGTTTAAGATATTAGTTTGTTTTAATTCATTAAAATTAGTTATCTAATACTTTGAAAATTTCAAGATAATAGAACCCAATTCACCTGATTTTCTCTGTCCTCTGAACACAATTTTTCAACCGAGTCAGATATATCACCTTCCATTTTAATACCATCAATTACCGTTTGAGCTGATTCCTGGGACTTTAACCTAACCTAAAATAAATATTTGGTTAAAAGTTTGGAAATTAAAAAGATTTTATAAATTTTCTTATGAAACTTATGTATTAATCTCAAAAATGGACACATAATCTAATGTTATGACAAACATTTAGCTAAATAGTTTTCAAGCATCACACAAAATATATATTTCTTTGAAAATTAATAAAATTTCTCCAAAGTAAAAAGTGATTAACGTCTTATATAACTTACATATATAAGATATATTTTCAATGATTACTGATATTTAATTAGCTAATACATTTTTCACAAATAAAAATTGTGCAAATATATTTATAAATTTATCTAATTTCATACTATATTATTATGAGATTGAATTTATAGCGATATAAAAAATTGAAAACGTTTTATTTCTTTTTATATATTTCATTTATGTATCTATTTAATTACGTCTTGTAAGAAGTACATATTATTATATTATTGATGACTTCGTATAAATGACCTGGCTGAAGAAAAAAAATCACATAATTTTGCATAATGGAAAATATACAACCTATGTAGGACCAGCTTGCAAACTAAATATCCTATGTAGACTACCGCATCGTACTAGGGAAAGATATAAATTACGATTATTTTAATGCACGCTCTCATCGATATTTCAGTCGTTAGTTTGAATCACTAAAATCAATCACAAAAGGGAAGTTCTACCACTAATGTACAGAAAATTTTCAAAAATAAATGGATACAATTTTCTGTAGAATCTTTCCAAAAATGAAATAAAATTTTTCAGAAACTTTTCTTTTAACTAAAGTGAAGATAGAATTTTCGTAAATAAGAAAAAGAGTAGAAATAAGAACTTGCAATATGATCTTGAAAATAGACGTCTTATATTAAAATTTCGTAAATGATAGCATTTCAGACTGCAAAAATCAAAAGACGTATATTGTTGGAGATAAAACCACTTATTCATAAAAATTTCATATTAAAATTACTATTAGATTAATTAACAATATTAGTAAAAAGAAAATGAGACTTGTTTCTGGTTCAGTTTTTAAAACAGCAATAAAGTAAATAAAATCAATTTACTTTATTGCAGTATCTGTAAACAACGAGAAATTTGCACACTACGAACTAATTTGATGTAAATGTACTTAAATATATAAAGTTATTTTACCTAAGAAAAAAATTTATCTTACGTTTTCAGGCAACTTCTGCCAACAGTTGTCATAATCAATCAAGAAAGTGTCCCCTAGAAATGTTAAAACAAATTAAATAACTCAGTTAAATAGAAGGAATTTATTGTGTTTAATTTTTATTCGCATATAATGTTACTATATATGTGTGTGTGTATGGTTATCGAATTAGCAATACATGATTCGTTTGTTTTATTAACATTTTATGAATTTATTAGTATTTCAGTGGTAATTAAGTGATAAGAAATGTTAAATTTATGAATATTTTAATGAAACAATAAATCAAAAATAGGAAAAAGATTTATATTGCAGGAAAATTTACTAAAATATTTTTAAGCATTTCATTTTTAACTTATTTTATTTTTATCCATAAACTACCTGAAAGAAAGGAGGAAAATACTTAACATTTATGAGTTTACTGAAAGGGTTTATTCGTAGTTAGATTTATATTTTCTATGAATGAATTAATTCCATAGCACTGAAATCAATAATACTAATTATTTTTAATTTGCTCATTATTTTATACTTATCCATTAAGAGGTAACTTAGAATGTTAAATTTAAATCATAGCAACGTTACCTATCCTGTCTAGTGGCAAGTGTATTTGACTTCGGCTGGGGGAGGTCGTGGGTTCGATTCCCGGCTAGGGCATGGATGTACTTTCTCTTTCTCTTGTTTTTGTCCTTTCCTTGTGTGAATGGTTGATTATCCTAGAAATGGGTTTCTATGGCATGCGTGTACTGAGGAAGTCTGACTCCACACCTACTTATGGTTCAGTAGGAAAAGTGGAGCACCCCATATTGCCAGCCTGGCTGGCTCTTGAAAACAACAACAAATCATAGCAACAGCTACTTCGTTGTTGAATCACTAGAAAAGTCAAATTCCTTTACGTTTATATTTGTATTATTATAGTTTTGCATTAAAATTTCCAAAAATCATTTGCGACCTAAAAATTTTAAGACTCAGGAGCACTTTAAAATTATTAAAATACACTCTCTTTTAGCTCTTTAAAATCTATCATTATTATCACATAGGGTTATTACATATAATTATCATATATTATGTCATATAATCATTGAATTGAATATGAAATGCTATGTCATCTAAGCATTAAATTCTTGAATGACGTCACATATTAATTATACGACCTTATAAAGCACATAAACTTAATTGAAAATTTATTGATTGACGTTAATCATTTTAATTTTTATCGGCAGTTGTATATTCTTACTTTCAAGCTCCCAGTCATCAGTAAATTAGCTAAACTGATGACTATTAATTCATGTATCATTCTTTGATTTGGTTACGATGCTTGCTGGCAATGTTTAAGGCAAAACCTCAAACATGTTCTAGGTAGTATAACGTAGTCAATCATATGATTGTTATTCCAGCTATCACCAATCTTTCGAATATCAATGCCAGAAAATAAAAGAGCATTATTTTAATGCAAAGTTGTGCGTGCGTATTGTGTATCAAACAGGATATCTTCACTAAGCTAAGAATCCATCCTATTAATTTTCAACCCAAGACCCTTAACAGTATAATTATCATCACACTTTATGGTGATAAAAACATTGATTTCATTTATAAATGTCTCTATTAAATTAAAAATATTCATCATTGCAGAATTACTATACATCATTTGAAATATCTCAACAACAATCATATTGGAAAAAATATTAAAATTACTTTTTTGAATACGTGTTAATGTGTGTATACGTAATATTTTTAAGGCTTCTTTTTTCATTTAAAAAAATCTCTTTTATACATGTAGTTTTTCAACTGAAAATAAGTATAAAACATTTCAATATTTGAATTTCAACCACTTTTTTAAATTTAGTTAAATTGATAGTTTTTAATTTCTAAATTCTAGGTATGAGATGTTTCTAAGTTTTTTGACCTAAACTTTTATTAAATTATTTAATGAAATATAAAGCCTCTATGTATTTAAGTATGTAGCAATACGCATATGCATATATATTTCCATATTTATAAACTCATTTGATTTTTAACAGATAATATTTTTTAAATAGGACTGTTCAGCAATTTATGTTATATATACGCATAAGATTCAACAATAACGCATAAGATTCGTAATATATTACTCAGAAAATATTCGTCTAGTTAAATTTATTTTTTAATTTAAAGGCTTTTTATTTATTTTTATGACCTCATTATAACATAATCTTTCCTTTAAAATTTTACAACAAACCAGTTTGTTTAAGTATTCCATTTCTCTTTCTTATTAAGAAATTTAATTATATTGGCTGATATTTTTTTCTCGTAAAATTTTATCTCAGAGCAAATCTTTTTCTTTATATCGATATATTTCTTTATATCGATACATAAGAACGATATAATATTATTAAATATTAATATAATTTTAACTAGAAAAATAATATCGAAAAATATAATGCTTATATTGCAAAATACTCATACCTTCACACCCACATAAATGATCAATGACACAGTTAAAAATACTTTCGCTGATATGTTCTTCTTCAGCAAGTGTTTCATGTACTCCAGTCGTCAAATAAATCAAAAAGACGAGAACTAGAACAGACTTACGTACCTCCATAATAACCAAAAAATATGGTGGCTTAAAAAGATTATATCTACTATATAAATCAAATAATGGGACCCGCGAAAAACATATCCATCCTAAATTTTCCTCCATGATTACAAAAAAACCTATTTATTAGACAGGAAGTATGTCCAAAAGGCGTCACTGATTAACATGGAAGAATCGCACTTCGAACCAAAATAAAAGGAGAAATATCGGCCATTAGTTCTAATAAACACATAAAGAATTGAAATATGATTTTTATGGTAATTAGATGCTTTGAAACTTTTTATCTAAAGCTAGTTGATTTCCTTAAAAAATATTTGTCTGAACAAACACAAATGTGAGAATCTATCACGAAGAATTAGAGAATAATGTGAAGCGGATTTGAATTTGAATTCCTCTTTGAAGTCGTATATGGAAATTAATGCTGAAAGTATTGACACATTGAAGACATGTTATAATTATATACATGTTATGATGAATACTATGTAAATATTTAGTGAAAATTTTGACACGTTGGTGCAAACTGAAATACAATGTAAAAGCAATGTAATCATCTGGGTTTAGGATATTAGAACAGGTGACAGTAATCATGACACATTACATCGGATTTTAAAATAAGCAATTATTCACCA
>JAPDSC010082253.1:39810-56012 GCA_026290005.1 Latrodectus geometricus | reverse complement strand
CTAAACTGTTGTAGAGATATTATACAAAATAATATAAACGATAATAAGTATTACGATGTATTTGAATTAAAAGAAATTTTTATATTTGTAACACTTCTGTGTTTGTATTAAATGGAAATTATTCTAAATATCAATGAATGTAATTGTTATTTTAATTTGAAAAATACATTTCGCTCATTTTAACACACGTTTCGCTCATATTATATTAACATACGCTAGAAATAGAATAGAAAATGCAGTTATATATCATTAAAATTTTAATTTAGAATTCAAATTCGAATCCTCATTCTTTTTAGATACTTATCAATTATTGGTAGAAGTCAGATTTATCATATATTAGGTTGGGGAAAAAGTAATCCATTATTTTTTCGGTAGACGTCTGTAGTGATCAATATCTCGTCAGGTATATATCAAACAATTTCAGATTTATGCTCGTTGGAAAGGTGACATTTGACACTAAAATATTCTCTTGCGGTTTTTTGTTTGATTAATTCAGTTATGAGAACAAGGTTTTAAAAATAGAAGACAACAAACAGAAAATTCGATACATTTTCGTTTTTCTTTTATAATGGCGAAAATGCTAACCAGGTGGCTAAAATTGTGAAAGGTGTTTATCGTCCTATATATGACTGTAACAACCAGTTACGCACAATTTTGGTTTCGGCGATTCCGTTTGGGTATTTGGATGCTAAAGATGCACCTCACATGGATACAACATCGTCGAGAATGTCTATAAAATATCAAAAATTATCAAACTTGACAGCATGTCAGCAGTCGTAGCTTCGCACAAGACCAAAAAATCTACATGAAAACTGTTTTAAACCTTTTTACAAAGCGAATCCAAAAACAGTTACATAAAGTTCACGTAAAAATAATGGATTTTTTTCCCCAACCTAATACTTTAAATAAAAAAAAAATTTCAATGTTTTCTTTCAAAATTTTTTGTAATTCGAATCATAATGATTCACTATATTAAGTCACCTATCAAAATCGACGAATTCAATGAATTTAAAATTAGCATGACATTTTGTTCTGAATGTTTCTGGGTTCTAAAGAAGAATTACTAGAATGATAGCTATCCTATTTACTAATTAGCAAATTTAGAAAGCATAGAAAAATATATATCTATGGATAATTTTAATGAACGAAAAATATTTTTCTCCATTTCTAGGCTAGTTCATTTGGAAAATTGTGTATTAAATATTTTTTAAGCAATAAAAATCTTTCAAAATATTATGCTTTTTCTACCACTTTCGTAATAGATATTTGGTTTATAATGTAATTTTGAAGGTTTTCTACTGAAGCTTGAACTCTAAAAGTTTAATTTTTTTATTCTAATTTTATGTCACATTTGAAATGAATATATATAATTGAATAGTTGTGTATATTAACATTAAAGGTTAAAACATTTGAGTACTCTTTTATTCTATTTTGTGCTTACTTTTTAGTTATTGTAAATCGAAAGCATTATGAATTATAGGTAAGCATAATAATTATGTTGCATATGTTTTCGAATAAATTTATTTTGAATCATCATCATTTCGAGAAAAACAATCCGCATTTTTGATATTTTCTAAGTATCTTTCCTTTAATTAATATAAGAAAAACATTTTTCAAGTTTGATATCATTAATTTAAGAATAAATTTTATTAAGATCCAAAAATTATTTCTTAATACATTTTGGCAACAGTCAAGCCATGATAGCAAAACTAGAAACAAAGTCAGGGAAATGCTTAACCAATGCAAATCTTTCTAATATCATTATTAACCTATTTATCAGAATAATCTAAAGAGTGCAATCCACAATAAAACGGTATTTTTTTTAAAAATGCCAAATATAACCATTCTAAATATAACCATAATATAGTCATTTTTTGCTCTGGAAAGAAGTGAATGAACTATCGAATAAGCTCACGTATTTTTCAGATTTATCATAAATGACACAAAAAAAAAATCCCTATTTCTTTGTAATCCTTCACACGAGAAATTTCACTCAAATTTAAATTATCAAAATATGTCCAAAGGCTATATACTTTATATTTTAATAACTCTATTATATCTAAGCCATTTCCTTGTTTTCAAAAAACAACACATCATAAAAGCTTTTGTCCATTTGGGATAAGAATTTATTTGGTAGTAGTTTACGTTTTCCTATTTCCAAAGAACGTAGCTATAGTGTTATTTTCAAATGATCGTATATTTTCGGTCTGCAATTTCTTTACTGGGAACAAATCAGTAAGCCAAGTAAAAAAATTGTATAATGCTTGATAAATTAATAACTTTTCATTGGTAAACTGCTATAACAACCCTGTTTTTATGAGTGCTAAACTATATAAGGATGCATTGAGAATTCACAAAATGCGTTTACAGTGGTTATTTTTTTACGGTCTCGATAATTTATTTTAGATTATATGGAGTCGAATAAAATTTTTTGTGTCGTTAGATTTAGAAGATCTTATTTTTTACTGAAACTACTCTAATTACATAACATTTTCAACATATAGTGTGAACCGAATGAAGTTTATAATATTGGAACTGTTTCATAACATATTTAGGTATAAGGATTTTCATTTATTGTCTGTGTTTGATATTGATTAAAATTTTTATAATTGTAAATGAATTTAATATTTCATCTATTGTTACAAGTTTGAAATATATAATTTTAGATTTCCTTGAAATCATTCTTCAATATTCGGTTGTTTCAGGGTTTTTAACAAAATATTTATTACATTTTTGCTTTATTAGATTTCAGTTTCATCATGCCTGATAGTAGATGGATGGTTATGGTTTCGAATCCCGGTTCGGGCATGGATGTGCTTTCTCTCTCTCTCTCTCTCTCTCTCTCCTGTCTTTGTTCTTTCTTTGTATAAATGGGTTGTGAATGGTTGCCTACCCTATAAATGGGTACCTAAGGCATGTGCGTACAGAGGAAGTCGGACTCCACACAAAACTAATGTTCAGTAGGGAAAGTGGAGCAAATCACCACATACTGCCAACCTAGCCACGAACACAACAACTGCTTCCTATCTGGTAAATTACAATTTTCTACTAAAAAAAACTCAATAACTTTGATTTGAATCTTTTTTGTCACTCATTTATTTTTATAATTAATTGTTCTATTCTTTTAGGATTAAAAATGGATTAAATTTTCTTGCTGAAAATCTTTGTCCAAAGGGCTCATTTCAAAATTTTTTATAATCACATTAATAGTATAAAATAATATAACTTCTAAACAATTTAAATTTTTTTAAATTAAAATACTTAGTTTAAATATATAATAAATTATATTTCGTTATCTTCAGGATAAAAAGATTCTAAATTAGTCATTTTTTAGTTTTAAGCATTTCATGTTTACCCTTTTTAAGTGTAAAATATAGTGTTAACATCAATACATCTTAATTATGATATGAATATATAATTGATTTACTATTAATATTTAATGAAAAATCCTAAAAATGTAATTAGATTATGTGATATTATAAGTACCTTTTAAATGATACTCTAATGACAATGATGCAACTGTCTTAGCATTAACATTGATTGTTCATATTACGCGAAAAACATGACATCGGAGGTGTCTAGCTTTATTTATTATTTTATTAATAATTATTTTTAAGTATTAAATTATAATTAATTATTTATATAATAACTATATATATATATATATATATATATATATATATATATATATATATATTAAATTATAGTATTTATAAAAATAACGTTATCACATTGTAAAGGTTCTAACCTCGACAATAGAATAGAAGAAAAAGCAAAATAAAAAAGACAAGACAAAACCTCCACTTTATGATTAGTTTAAATCAGCAAGTACGACTTAAGTATGTTTTTATTTTAATTAATTTATTTTATCATAAACTTAATAATTGATACCGTAAGCTATTTTTTCCAGTATAAAGAATGTCTTCGAAACAAATTCTACATTTTTCTAACATTTTGAAGATGTTAAATACAAATAAAACAGCCAGGGCCGGCGCTAGCAGCTTCGCCGCCCCGGGCAAAGAGGTAAAATACCGCTCCTTTATAACAAAAATTAAAAGAGATAACTTAAACCCTTTCCTCAATTAAAGGTAAAATAAAACGAGTAAAAAATTACAATCATCAGCAATGTTAAAGTTTTGATTAGCAAAAAAATACTAATTTATTTATTCATGTTTTTGGCACTAAATTAAAATTAGAGTTGCGCAGAAAAAAAGGAAAGAGTCATTTCTGGTGCATAATTATAAAATACAGAACAGATATTTAAAAAAAAAGTAAAACAAATTATAAAACCACTAAATATTAAAACTTTATTACATATTAAAAATACACTTAATCCGAGAGTTGAAATTAAAATTGTTTTTTTTTCTCACTTTTAATTCTGAAAATTGTTTTATAATTTCTTTAACATTAATTTTTTCATCCAGGTCATGTTCGACGGCTATTGTTGTTAAGCCGTTTAGTCGATCCTTGGTAGTTGTGGAGCGTAAAATATTTTTAATTAATTTTAATTTTGAGAAACTCCTTTCTCCACATGCCACACTTATTGGGAGAGTCAGCAATATTCTCAAAACTGTACCAAGATTGGGAGCAAAATCCAGGTTCGATATGAATTTTAAAATCTCAACTGGACTTTCTTTTTTGTTTAGCAAAGCCAAAACAGCTACTATCTCGTCTGCCAAGTCAAGCGCGTTAATATCGGATGAATTTCCATCAGTCAACACTGTTTCTAAATCTTTACAATACTTTATATGTCTTTTTGAGGAATATCTTTTAAATCAGAAATATTGTATAAAAATTGGAAATAGTTTCTGTGGGTACTGATCAAATCAAACCTGGATTCGAGTGCATTGATAGCTTTATCTAATGTAAAAAAATAAAATTCTGCCTTATATTTCAAAGCAGGATCTTCTATTGGATCATCTTTTGCCTCATAGTCGAAATTAACATTCCTTCTTCGAACTCTATGACGTGGCTGGGTGAGCTCAAAATTAGCTGGTATGTCAATATCGTTTGCGAGTTCTCGAGCATCGCAAAGCATTTCATTAAAGGCTCTGTCCGATCTAAGATCCTTGAAAAAATCTTTACAATTTTTCAAGAGCTCCATAGCAGATGGTAAATCATAGTCTTTTGTCTGCAAGAGCTTACTTATAGGATTGATACAATTTAAGATTTTGTACCAAATTACAATGCAGCATAAGAATTTAAATTGTTTAACACAACTTAATAGTCCAGAAGCCTCAATTCTTATAGAGTTGCCAACCTCCGAGTTATTAGAAACAGCAAGTAAAGCATCATATATCCCTCCTAATTGATACCTTAGTAGTTTTAATGCCTCTATTCGGCTTTCCCAACGAGTATCACTTAGAGGTTTCAAAGTAAGTCCGGAAACATATTTTAATAATATGGTCCATTGAAAAGTTGATGAGGAAAAAAAAAACATATATTTTTTGGACTATATTAAAAAAATTGGCGGCTTCGAAGGATGCTTTTGCCACGTCATTTAGCTACCAAGTTTAATGAGTGGCTGCTACATGGAAGATAAAATGCTCTTGGATTTAACGCATTTATTCTAGATTGTACTCCCGATTTACTGCCTTTCATGTTGGCCCCATTATCGTAAGCCCGTCCCCTCATATCCTGCAAATTCAATCCCAATGTTTCAAGTCTTTTAAGTATTAGAGCTGAAAGTTCATATCCAGTCGATCTTTCAACCGGAAGAAAGCCTTTCATTAATTTTAATGGAAACCTCCTTGGGATTGGACTTGTCAATGGATACATACCTTACTAAAACTGTCATTTGCTCGATCTTGCTGATATCAGGAGTGCAATCTAGAATTATTGAGTAATATTTAGCTTTTTTAATATCAGTAATAACATGAGATGTTATACTTTCAGCTAAAAGAATAATCAATTCATTTTGAATTTCTTTTCCGAGATAGTGCACTTTAGCTTCTTCTTTTTTAAGCACTCTGCGGATATGCTCTTCCATTACTGGATAAAACTGAGCAAGTAATTGAATAATTTGTAAAAAATTACTGTTACCGAAATCGTAAAGTTTGTCACTTGTACCTCGGAGGGCTAAACAATTTTGAGCAAGCATTTTTATTGTTGAAACAATTCGTAGAAGCACCTCACCCCAATAATTTATTTCTGTGGTGATAAGTCTTTGTGAATGACTGTCAAACGTTTTACGAGTACTGTATATTCTTTGACTTAATTCAATCCAAGACTTTTGACTTTCGATATGTTTTTTAGAGGTTTCATGTTGATTTAAAGTCTTAGCGAGGTGCTTCCAATCTTTAAAACCTCCAATAGAAAGGGAACTTAAAGTAGATCAAAAAGAAACAAATTTTTGCTGTATGTTTAAGAAACACCTTGTATATATACAGGGTGTTAGGGGTTTGATTCCAATTATCATAATGCATAAAAATATGATTCATTTTAAACAAAAAAGTTTAGTATATCATGGGTCAAAACTCAATTATTTTAGAAAGAGAAAATGTTTAAAAGTTTGAGAAATTTAATTTTAGGGCCAATTTGCCGCCCCGGGCAGGGGCCCGGCTTGCCCACCCCTAGCGCCGGCCCTGAAAACAGCCAACGTAAAACAGTATAATATTAATTTCGTTTTTTTAAAAATAATTCTGCATTAAATAGATATCATGTAATAAAATTATCAAATTGATATCATGTAATAAAATTATCTCCTGAAAGATAAATTCTGCAATATAGTACTTCTCACGTTCACCTTCTTCCTCTTCCTCACTCTTTTTTCTTAACTCTTTGATACGAAAAATTATCATGAGATTTTAAAATTGTTAGTAAAACTAATTACAATGTGATGTAAGCAAAGTTCTGTTTTAAGAAAATGAACTTATTTAAATGAATACACCATTTGTAATGCTAGTTTAATTTTTTATTTAATTTCTTCCAATTATTTATATGGTATTACACATGAATTTTATCTTTTCTTATCATTAGTAGAAATTTAGTGCAATAAAATATTTAAAATCAATCTAAGAAAATAATAATGTCTGGAAAATAAGTTAATGTCTGGAAAAATCTTAAAGTATTTGGGCATGATAATTTGAAAACAAAGTATGAAGCATCGAAACATGAAATCATGTGATAGGTACAGTTTGTGGACCATTTAAAATAAGGTATTATGATTCATATGTTACAATTGAAAAACAAAAAGCTCTTTTCATGTGAGTTCAGAATGTTAAATACCGCTAATGATAGAAGCATTAAATTATAGCAGAAAGTTTTAAAATGTGTTCCTTGATTTTCACTAATCCATGTCATTATCACTTCTCATCGTGGCAATGGCTGTATCTTTTACAGTTCTTGATTCAAGTAGAATAGACTTTCTTTTTAATTTATTCAATTTTCTTAAGATACATTGAATCTCAAAGGGACACATAAATCCCACATGGTTATTGATCATTCCGTGATCAATAACCAATAAAAAGATTGATTAATTTTGAAAGTTATAAATGCTTGCAAAAGGATTTCGGTATTGGAAAATGTTATAAAAGCATAGCTTACAATAAAGATGTCTGAATTAATAATCGAAATGGTTTTCGTTTTTCGTTCGAAAATCGTTTTTAAGTTCAAACTTCAAAAATTATCATTAAATTAAATTCAAAATTCGTGAAGAAAATTAATTTACTAATAAATACTTATTCTCAAATTTAATTACGGTCTTAGTAAATATAATTTATTAATTTCATGACTGCACAACTTTGAAGTCAAAACTTAAAAGTCGTTTGCTCAAGAGAGTGGACAGACATTAAATTCCATATTTATCATTAATTACGATTCCATATTCGATGCATGCATGAGTATGTAATTCTTAAATATTGAAAAATAATTTTACATTATATTGAAAAGAATATAAAATTATAGGAAAATTTCTTTAGTAAGTATTAATTCTACCATCTATTCAGATCACATTTACCGGAAAATTTAAAAACATAACTTTAAAAAGTTTTATGTCACGGTATATAAATTTTCATCAAGGCTACTATATGCAAACGCCATTTAAAATAATCTTCAATGATACTGATAAATAATAATAATCTGATTATCTAAAATACAGCATTCACTTTCATTTATTTCATATAGCATAATTTAAACAATTGCTTAAAAATATTTATGCATTATGTTTGCTCTCGGACAGAATTTAAAGTGATTCACTTTTAATGGTGAAAATGTAAAAACGGATTAGTTTTGTGAATGAATAAAAATGGGATTTTTACTTGTTCTCAGTCAGTCTTCTTGATTCAATCAAAAGGTTTTCTAAAACTCTCTTAATAAAAGTTTAATTCGATTAAAACTTAAACCAAACCTGTGTTTGTTTACTTTATTGGAAATAACTAAATCATTTGAAATATAGCTAATATATAAAAAAATTTGCTTAAATTAAAAGAAAAGAAACACAGAGCAAATATTTTAAAGTTAATTCAGAAGACTTGGATAATTTTTTTAAAACAATGTTTGTTTCTAACTTAAGCCTTTGTCAATAGATGGCAGCAGCAACTTATTCATTATTATTGAAAAGATGAATTTGGAAAAAAGAAAATGCATCTAATCTATATGTATGCTTCTAAAAATAAAGGAAAATTAAACAAACTCAAATCTTTTATCTAGTAATATATTCAAGATATATTATGACTTTTCTTCACAGAAATATTTTGCTTTTTAATGGGTAAGACATAATTATATTGAAATTTTTAACAAAAAATAGTCTTATTAATATAAACTTAATTCTAAAAACTAGGAATGATTTAAATTAACTTAGTGTGTTGTTAGTTTTTCTATTTAATTTACACCAATCATGTTTTATGCCAAATATCAATTTATTATCGTTCAAAGATTATTAGCTGGATAACACATTCAAATCATTCTAAAAATTTCTTAATGTTTGAAATATTTTTCAATAATATATGCACGTATTTCAAAATAAAATAATAAAAGCTCTCATTTACAGTCATCGTAAGCAAATATTAACTATACATAAATCATAAACACGGTTCGTTAAACGTCAGGAATTGTTATCTGTGTTATGCATCATTGTTGATGAAAACTCTGATTGATTTGTCGGTATATAAATAGCGTTTATCAACAGAAATCTTTGTCATTATTATGCTTTTCTTTTGATGGAAAGATATGCATAATTAATCGATATTATACATATCGTTTCATGAATAGGAGTCATAATCGGTTTTTCATTGTCTTCTCATATATAAAATAAACATTTAAAAAATTTCATTTCCTTTGGAAATATATTTGATTTATATAGTTTTATTATTTCGTGTATGTTTTTTATAAAAAAAAATAATTGTTGTACTTTGCTTATTGTTTCTGTTGGTTGCTAATTTGATATTTATTATTCTCAAAGAAATATTTCGTTAATGCACTCATTTATTTGGAATATGTTATGCATATCTATTTTTTTTTTACTTTTGATTATTTAGCTTAAGTAAATACAAAAAAAAAAAAAAAATTCAAAGAAAGGAACATAATTTTTTCCACAGTTAAATGCCGATGCTTCTGAATGCCTCTGAAACAATATTTTTGAGGTATAGCATAATAAAAATACATTATTTTCTTCAACTTTATTTAATTTTTTAATAAATATTAAACAATAGCACATTTTGCAATTGACCTTTAAAATCAAAACAAAGGAGCGCAAATCAATCCATTGTGATATTTTTCAAAAATTGGTAATATATGAAATAGATTTAGCGTAATGAATTTTATTTATTACATTTTAAATTTTCAACAATTATAAAAACTTTCCATTGTTAAAGTATATTTACAAACATGATTATCCTTATAAAACAGAAAAACTGCATTTTGTCCTAAAACTCTGACAAATCAATAAATTTTTTCTTAAAAAGTTTGACGGGATTTCAGTAAAGATGTCAGATTCACTTACAATGATTTCTCAAAAAAATTTGCACTTGATGATAGAATCGTTCTCTTTAGAAACTGAAACTTTAAGTCCTATACAATCTACTGTTGAAAAAATTGAAATAAACGTTATTTTTCCATTTTCAAGACACACATCTATCTCGTGTTCTTAAAATAAAGAGTGGTAAACAGACATTATAAGATTAACAGTAACCAACTAGAAAATAGTTCTTTCAGAAGAAGTATTCAGGGTTTGATCTAAGCCATTGTTAAACATGAGAGACTGACCATGTTTGATGCATGTAAATATGTTAAAATGAGTACTTTTAAGTTTTCGGGTTTTTTCTTCTTCAACACGTGTATATGACCCTTTATTTATGAAAAGTCCTCCAGAATAACAAGTAAGGGCTGCTGGAAATAAAGATTATTACTTTTCATTCTATCCTTTAAAACAACATACAAACAATGAAAAAAAATCTTGTAGAATATTGTGACACTGATGACCCAGAACAGTGAAAACGCATTTATAATTTTACAAAAATAATTATGAAATGTAAATGTGTGCTGTGTGTGTTTTAGGGAAATTTAACCCTTCTTTGCATAATGGTGGAAATTTCCATCATAACCTATAATGCCCAAAAATTATATAAAAGAACAAGTTCACTTTAAGTTGATCGTGTTTGGATACCTCTTTAATGTCCATTGCATAAAAAGAAACATAGCTGTCAAAAATAAACAAGTGTCATTATCAGTGAAACGAGCTTAAAGTTGTCTCATTCTGCTGTTTGTTGTAGTTGCAATAAACGTATGATTTCGTTTATAATTTTGTTTTATTATATTAGAGTTTCTATTGCTAAAAAATTGAAAATGAGTGGAAGAAAGGTTTGTAACACGTGTTTCTGTTATTTTCCTCTTTTATTTCTATTTAGTACTAAGCTAATGATCTAACTTTGGATGATGATGGAAATTTTTAGCATATTGTTTTTTGCTAAATTTATACTATAAATATATACTAAGATTTTTTTAACCATTTTTCCTTTAATTGAATTATATTTTTTAAAGGAAAAATGAATTATATTTTTCAATTATATAATATTTATATTATTATTATATAATATTTATATAATATTATTTATTTATATATTTATTTATATTTTTATATTATTATTTTTATATATTTATATTATTTATTTATATTATTTATTTATTTATAATAATATTTATATAATTATATAATATTATTATATAATATTATAATCAATTATATAATATTTATATTTATATTTTTCAATTATATAATATATATATATTTATATAATTCAATTATATAATTGAATTATACTTTAAATGAATTATATTTTTCCTTTAATTGAATTTTGAACATGAATTATATCAACTTGATTAATTTCACCAATAAAGAAAAAATCATGCAAAGAAGGGTTAAGTTAACAAATAAGATATAAATATAATAAAAATAAAATTTTTAATAACTGGATTTACATTTATCTGTATAAAATGATTTAAAATATAAATAAGATTTGTGTCCTACTTGTATCGAAATTTGAAAATTTATATTAACAATTCAAAAGTTACTTACAAATTTATGTAAAACTTAATAATATGTAATTGGATTTATTCTTGAATTTATTTAAACATGTTGACTTAGTTTATACTACACGCATAAAGATAAAAACATTATGTGCAAAGTTTGCTTTTTTTAATTAAATTTTAATATCAGAAAAAATTTATTATATTTAACTTATCGTCTTATTAAGTCTCCTCTGATTTTGGTGTTTTCAATAAATTTATGCATTGGGAATGCTTTTGAATTTATTTAAAAATGTTAACTTAAATTCGCACATAATGATAGTATGTGCATAGTGACAATTATTATACCTGCGGAATCTGCCTTTATCATTATTAATTTTTAACACCAGAAATGTGTTTTAAAATTAATAAATAAGGTTCAGGTTTCAGTTCATTAAATTTAGCTTATCAACTTAGAGAAATACTGCAGAATCACTTCTTAATGTTTTAAAAAAAATGAAAGAAGAAAGCTGGAAAACTCCTAGGCTCCCACCTCTACAGACGTGCTCTCAGAATGCAGAAGAGCAGCATCCATCTACTATTGTTTAACAGAGACTAGAATCTAACCCAGGACCTCATGATTCGAAGAGAGCTGTTCTACCTCTAAGCCCTGTTGCCAGTAAATCTGATCTTAAGAGTTCTAAAAAATATACACATACGATAGTGTTTGGAATATTTTTTCTTTTTTAGAAATCGAAATTCCACTCAGTATTTTGTCAACAAACTTTTCTCTGGAAACTCTGAATAATTTTTTTTAAAATATGATGACACAGTATATCTTATTACCTTTTTAAATCCTTCTCACATTAGTTTAACTTTAAAATACGCCAAAACAAAATTTAAAATATAAAACTGAAATTCCATACATATTTTTCCTACTTCTCTTCCTCACTCTTACTGTCTTTTTTTTTTTTTTAATTAATTTATTTTTTTTTTATTTATTGTATCAAGCATTGCTATCCCTTTATCGTATTTATATCTTCTCTTATTTATTATTTGCACAGATTTAATTCTATTGTTTAATTTCTTTAGATCAATGTATTTATCCATTAATCAATAATCTTCATGAATTTTTAAATATAATTGTAATTAGGATTAAGAGCACAATACATTTATTGTTTAGTTAAAAACCATCGATTTTTTTTCAAAATAAAGAAATGAAATTTCGATCCTATTGTCAAATTTCTTGTAAGTTTAAATTTTGGTTATAAAAACAACTGGTTTGTAAAAAAGATATTAAAATTACCAATTGTGTATGATTATGTTTACTTTAAAATTCATTTAAAAAGATAAATTTCAAACAATAAAAAAATCCTTATTTCGAAGACTTTCTTTCCATCACAACGTTGATTTTGATAGTATTATGAATAGGCAATATAAAAGAAAATATTTAAATGACATCACTTTCCCTTTCACAATTATATATATTCGAGATAGAGCACTTTTTTAATTAAAAATATTATTCAATTTAAAAAATGTATTTTAAGAAAAACCGTAAAACGTACATTAAGAATAGATACATTGCTGAAGTACTAAAATACGTAAAAACAAAAATCAATAAATTATTAGCTTGAATTTCTTTAAATATTAATTGCAAGAAGGAATACTAATTTTCTTTGGTGAATAACTTTAAATGTCATTGTTTAAATGTCGGAAGAATAACTTGAATTTATCTTTAAACATCAAACGTTTACCTTAAAAGAGGAACATTTGAGATTATAAAAATTAATATTATATCCTTAATAAACTAAATGAACTGTATAATAACACTGAAACTTGAAATAAACTAGACATAAAACAACAATTTGAAACATCAAAAGCAAGAGGAAGCTATAAGATGATAGAAATTGATGTGTAAACAAATAAATGACCTGAAACTTTTTATCTTTTCGTAACCAGTTTTGCATAAACATACGAATTTTTAAGAGAATAAAGTTTTGTGTTCATACAACTGATAACGAGTAGAATATGTTTTATGAAAAGATATGCATAAAAAAGGATTTGTTATTTTTATAATTCAGAAATCAAAAAATTGATCAATGAAAAATGAAGGAATATTATATCTCAATAAAATTGCTATATAAGGAAAAAAAATCATAAATGGACAAATTTTATACTAGAAAAAACATTTATTTTTAAGAAAAATATTTTTCAAAAATAAATGTTTAAAATAAAATTAAAGGGATAAATTTTTAAGAAATTTAGAAACAGAAATCCAAAAATCTACGAATAACGGGCAATAACGCTAATAACGCCACGATACAGAAAGATTCTAAATTGTTTCTACAAATTAAGAGGGGTTATAGTACACATCCATACAAACAATTGAAAGCTATTACTTGAAAACATAAGGTCGCATTCCACTCTGAGAGGCAAAAAATAGGAAAGTAGAAAAGCATCAAGAATCTATCAGGAATTTGTTTCAATGTAATTACAGTATGCAAATTTCCACACAGAAAAACCAGGATTTTGTTCTAATTGTTTACCAGAGCAATCCAATTAGAATAAACGTTGTCCTTTAAGAACGGCGCAATATTACCGCTTTATATATATTATCTGGATAACAAAGTCCGAAAATTTTATTGAATGCTATAGTAGCTAACACGTAAGAAGAATTGGCTGATGTGCACCTCATATATGGTGAAGCAAAAGGGAATGGACGCGAAACACGAAGATTGTAGGAACAGCGGTTTCCAACTCATCGTATTCCAAGTCACCTTACTTTTTCCAGTGTTGATCAACGACTGCGAGAAAGCAATCTCAAACAACTATGCAGGAAGTGTGCGAAATGTACGAACGCCAGAAATGGAAAACCAGGGTTTGACTAGATTTGAAGTAGTTCCTTCCATAAGTACGTGAGCGGTGGCTTACGAAATGGTTATTTCTCAACCAGCGGTATGATATATTTAATACGAGTAACGCATGCATCCCTACCATGTACAAAAAGTGCAGTCTTTGCTGACAGATGATTATCTCTCACGAGCAGACTCTGTGCAGTGGATGCTGGAGATGAAGAATAATAATCCATAATTTCTTGCATGAGTAATATTTAGTAGTAATGAGGCAATAGTCCAGCAGAGAAGGCATTTTAAACACGCGCAATCAACAAGTTTGGTCTGACAACAATACCCACTGTACAACACCTAGAAGACACCAGCAGGTTTTCATGAACATTTGGGCTGATATCCTTGGTGATTACCTGGTAGGCCTTACATCATGCCAGATCATTTGACCGGCGCAATATACCATATCATCTTGGAACAGGTGCTTACCAGTTCATTGTAGGCTGTTCCCCTTCCTGTTCAAAGAGAGCAACATGAAGCCCCAAAATATTTTTCAAGCACGGATCGTAATTTTTTTAATGTTACATATCCCGCACAATGAATTGGTCGAAGACGGACCGGTGACTTGGCCTCTTTGCTCACTGGATCTCAACCCACTGGACTTTTTATTCTGAGAGCACATGAAATCTTTAGAGTGCGAGACGCCTGTTGACTCAGTAAAAAAATCACGTTGCTAGAATTGATGTTGCCGTGGACAAAATTAACATGCATCAGGAATCTTCGAGAGGGTGCGCCAGTCGTTCCTTCGTGGGTGTCAGCCGTGCGATGTAGTTGACATTTTGAGCATTTTCTGTGAGGTTTTCTCTAAACAATAAATATGATTGTGAAACTTATGGTATTACTCATTCGCTTATCCATTATGTTATAAGTTCAGGTGAGAATTCCTTTTTCTGCCTCTCAGAATGGAATGCGGCCCTATGTAATTATTTCTTGTTTAGATGGTTACTATCATATACAAGGTGATTCTAATTGGTTTTTACAAACTAAGAAGTTTGTAAAAACCAATTAGAATCACCCTGTGTATGCAAAGCTGGCAGCCGAATGGTTAGTATGAGGTAAACATAAAAATTCTTGCTATTTTCGCACATTCTTGCCAATGAAAGGAGTCAGAAACTGTTCCGCACAATGCAAGAACTTCTATGTATCCAAGCAAAGTTATGCTTTGTGTCTGGTGAACTAATCGTCAAGTAGTTCACTATGAGTTGCACCAATAGCATAAATTATCACTGTGGATTAGTACTCTCTGCAATAGGAACGTATGAAACAATCATTGCAACAAAAGGAGACATCATTTATTAATCGCAAGGTTGTACTGTTCTTGGCAGATAAAGTAAGGCTGCATATTGGACAGGTGACCAGGAATACCATGCTGCGGCTTGATGGGGAGACTTTGTTCCATCCTTCTTATTTTGCATCATCAGATAATCACCTATTCCATTCCCTGGACAATCATCTTCGTGGAAAATCCTCACCCAATGTTGCAGACTTACGCAAGCACTCACTTCATTCCGTCAAAATTCTCTGAGTTTTACTGCACAACTGGATATATATTTGTAGAAGATGCTGGATGCCGATGATGGTTAACTGGAGGACTAACAATAGGCTACGATCATTAAAAACAGAAGAACTTTATACTCTGATCTTCAATTCAACAGTTCATGGATTATATTCCTACCTAGACGTGGATGTTTTTAGCTGTTCGGAATTCAGTTTAACTGTATATTCAAAGCCAGCTAGACTCTGTATGTAAATAATTACATACAAATAAATTTACACCACCACTTATATTCGTTAGCATGGGCAATGAGCCAAAAAAATGCTGGAAAGCAGGTTTAGATACAATTGCCCAAGCAGCTT
>JAPDSC010082253.1:0-19810 GCA_026290005.1 Latrodectus geometricus | reverse complement strand
GTCTCGTTTACATAGAGGGCGCTTCGTTTTCTACGCTTGCGCCAACAAAACGTTACTTTTCCATTTTCAAAACACTCATCTATCTCGTGTTCTTAAAATAAAGAGTGGTAAACAGACATTATAAGATTAACAGTAACCAACTAGAAAATAATTCTTTCAAAAGAAGTATTCGGGGTTTGATCTAAGCCATTGTTAAACATGAAAGACTGACCATGCTTGATGCATGTAAATATGTTAAAAGGAGTACTTTTAATTTTTCGGGTTTTTTCCTTTCCAACACGTGTATGTGACCCTTTATCTAAGAAAAGTTCTCCAGAGTAACACGTAAGGGTTGCTGAAAATAAAGGTCACTACTTTTCATTCTATCCTTTAAAACAACATTCAAACAATGAAAAAAAAATCTTGTAGAATATTGTAACACTGATGAACTCAGAACAGTGAAAACGCATTTATAATTTTACAAAAATATTTATGAAATGTAAATGTGTGCTATGTGTGCTTTAAATGAAATTTAAGTTAACAAATATAAAGATATAAATATAATAAAAATAAAATTTTTAATGATTTTTAATAGCTGGATTTACATTTATCTGTATAAAATGATTCAAAATATAAATATGCTTTGTGTTCTACTTGTATCGAAATTTGAAAATTTATATTGTCAATTCATAAGTTACTTTCAAATTTATATGAAACTTAATAATAGGTAATTAGGTTTATTCTTATATTTATTTAAACGTGTTGACTTAATTTAAACTACACGCATAAAGATAAAGACATTATGTGCAAAGTTTGCTTTTTTTTAAATTAATTTTTAATATCAGAAAAAATTTAAAATTAATAAATTAGCTTCAGTTTTTTAATTTATAATATTTAACTTATCATCTTATTGAGTTTCCTCTGATTTTGGTGTTTTTAATAAATTTGTGAATTGGGGTTACATTCGAATTTATTTTAAATGTTAACTTAAATTCGCACATAATGATAGTATGTGCATAGTAACAATTATTATATGTGCGGAATCTGCCTTTATCATTATTAATTTTTAACGCCAGAAATTTTTTTTAAAATTAATAAATAAAGTTCAGTTTTCAGTTTATGAAATTTAACTTATCAACTTAGAGAAATACTGCTGAATCACTTCTTAATGTTTTAAAAAAAATTTGAAAGAAGAAAGCCGGAAATCTGCTAAGCACCCACCTCTGCAGACGTGCTCTCAGAATGCCGAAGAGCAGCATCCATCTACAGTTTCTTGACAGAGACTAGGATCTAACCCAGGACCTCATGATTCGAAGAGAGGTGTTCTACCTCTAAGCCCTGTTGCCAGTAAATCTACTCTTAAGAGTTCTAAAAATATACACATACGATGGTGTTTGGAATATTTTTTTTCTTTTTTAGAAATCGAAATTCCACTCAGTATACGGCAGGCCGCAAATTCGTAGATGATCGCATGAGACATGTATCGAGAGACAAGCCGAAGATCTGGCGAGATTCACATGAGGCCAAATGACGTCACAAATATCTTACCTACGTCAAAAAATGGGCGGAGCGCGAGACAAATCTGGATATCGAGCTGGTTTGAAATATCTGGCAACTTTCTGCGAGACAGCGCTAATTTCAATTTCCACAGGAAAAATATACCACGTTGATATCGAGAGTACTAGTTATTACAAGTTTACATTTGAAGAGGAGGAGTTAATTATAAATCTTTATAGAGGTAATAATATTTTTTTTAACATTGCAATCGGAAATGGAACCGGAATGTAAACAATGAGAATGTAAACAAATTCTCATTGGTTTAAAATATCCATGACGTCAGATTACAACGTCATAACTACGTCACATTAAGACCTCCATAAGACGGGGTTTGTATACCATAAGACTGTGTCTCAATCGGATGGTCTACCGAGTTTGCGGCCTGCCTACCTCACAATTTTGTTAAGTTTCGCCAACATGCTTTCCCCTGGAAAGCTCTGAACAACTTTCTTTAAAATATGATTACACAGTATATATCACAGTATATTACACAGTATCTCTTATCTTATTACCTTTTTAAATCCTTCCCATATTAGTTTAACTTTAAAATACGCCAAAACAAAATTTAAAATATATAACTGAAATTTCATACATATTTTTCCTACTTCTCTTTCTCACTCTTAGTGTCTTTCTTTTCTTTTTTTTTATTTTTTTATTTATTGTATCAAGCTTTGCTAACCCTTTATCGTATTTATATCTTCTCTTCTTTAATATTTGCGCGGATTTAATTTTATTGTTTAATTCCTTTAGATCGATGTATTTATCCATTAATCAATAATCTTCATGAATTTTTAAATATAATTGTAATTAGGGTAAAGAGCACAATACATTTATTGTTTAGTTAAAAACCATCGATTTTTTTTCAAAATAAAGAAATGAAATTTAGATCCTATTGTCAAATTTCTTTTGATGTAAGTTTAAATTTTGATTATAAATACAACAGGTTTGAAAAATAGATATTAAAATTACCAATTGTGTATGACTATGTTTAATTTAAAATTCATTTAAAAAGATAAATTTCAAACAATAAAAAAAATCCTTATTTCGAAGGCATTTTTCCCATCATAACATAAATTTGATACTATAATGAATAAGCAATATAAAAGAAAATATTAAAATGATATCACCTTTCTGCTTACAATTAATATATATATATATATATATATATATATATATATATATATATATATAGGTTCGAGACAGAGCACTTTTTAATTAAAAGTACTTAATATTAATTAAAATATTATTTAATTTAAAAAATAGTATTTTAAGAAAGCCCTTAAAAATTATATAAAGAATAGGTACATTGCTAAAGTACTAAAATACGTAAAAACAAAAATCAATAAACTATTGGCTTAAATTTCTTTTAATATTAGTTGCAAGAATGAATACTAATTTTCTTTGGTGAATAATTTTAAATGTCATTGTTTAAATATCGGAAGAATAACTTGAATTTATCTTTAAACATTAAAAATTTACCTTAAAAGGAGAGGAATCTTTAAGATTATAAAAATCAAAATTATATACTTAATAAAATAAATGAACTGTATAATAAATGAAACTTGAAATAAATTAGGCATAAAACAACAATTTGAAACACCAAAAGCAAGAGGAAGCTTTAAAATGATAAAAATTGATGTGTAATCAAATAAATGACCTGTAGCTTTTTACCTTTTCATAACCAGTTTTGCATAAACACACGAATTTTTAAGAGAATAAAGTCTTGTACTCATGCAACTGATAACGGGAAGAATATATTTTATGAAAAGATATGCATAAAAAATAGGATTTGTTATTTTTATAATTCAGAAATCAAAATATTGATCAATCGGAAAATGAAATAATATTACAGCTCAATAAAATTGCTAAAATAAAAAAATATCATAAATGGACAAATGTATTATACTAGAAAAAACATTTATTTTTAAGAAAAAATTTTTTCTCAAAAAATAAATATTTAAAATAAAAATAAAGGGTTAAATTTTTAAGAAATTTGGAAACAGAAATCCAAAAATCTGATAATAGCTGTCCCTGATGATAATAATGCCACTTGATGCAGGGAGATTCTAAATTGTTTCTACAAATTAAGAGTGGTTATAGTACACATCCATACAAAAAATATTTACTTAAAAATATAGGGTGGCATCCACTCTGAGAGGCAGAAAATAGGAAAGTAGAAACGCATCAAGAATCTATCACGAATTTGTTACAATGTAATTATAGTATGCAAATTTCCACAGAGAAAAAACAGCATTTTGCTCTTATTGTTTGCCAGGGCAAGCCAATTAGAGTAAACGTTGTCCTTTAAAAATGACGAAATACTACAGCTTTATTATCTGAATAACATAGTCCAAAAATTTTCGTGAATACTATGGCGGCTTACACGTACAAAGAATTGGATGATATGCACCTCATATACGGTGAAGCAAAAGGGAATGGACAAGAAGCACGAAGATTATACGAACAGCGGTTTAAAACTCGTCGCATTCCAAGTCACCCTACCTTTTCCACTTTTGATAGACGACTGCGAGAAAGCAATCTCAAACAACTATGCAGGAAGTTTGCGAAATGCACGAACGCCAGAAATGGATGACCGAGTTTTGACTAGATTTGAAGTAGTTATTTCCACAAGTACGTGAGCGGTGGTTTACGCAATGGATATTTCTCAACCAGTGGTATGGTATATTTTACATTAGGAACACATGCATCCCTACCAATTACAAAGAGCGCAATCTTCGCAGACAGATTATTATCCCTGCCAAGCAGACTTTGTGCAATGGATGCTGGGAATGAAGAATAATAATCCACTATTTCCTGCGTTAGTAAGATTTAGTAATGAGGCAATATTCAGCAGGTCTAACAACAATACCCACTGTACCGCACCTAGAAGACACCAGCAGAAATGTTTTCATGAACATCTAGGCTGATATCCTTGGTGATTACCTGGTAGGCCTTACATCATGCCAGATTATTTGACCGGCGCAATATACCATATCATCTTGGAACAGGTGCTTACCAGTTTATTGTAGGCTGTTCCCCTCCCTATTCAAAGAGAGTACGATGAATCCCCAAAATATTTTTCCATCACGGTTCGTAACTTTTTCAAAGCCACAAATCGAATTAGTCGAAGACGGACCAGTGGCTTGGCCTCTTTGCTCACTGAGCCTCAACCTACTGGATTCTTTATTCTGAGAGCACATGAAATCTTCTGAGAGCACATGGATCTTCTGAGAGCACATGAAATGAGTGCGAGACCCCTGTTGACTGAGCAAAAAATTACATTCCTAGATTCGATGTTGCCATGGACAAAATTAACAAGCATCAGGAATCTTCGAGAGGGTGCGCCAGTCGTTCCTTCGCGGGTGTAATCCGTGAGGTGTAGTTTGCATTTTGAGCATTTTTGTGGGGTTTTCACTAAACAATAAACATGATTGTGAAACTTCTGGTATTATTCATTCGCTTATCTATTATATTGTGAGTTCAGGTAGGAATACCTCTTTTCTGTCTCTCAGAGTGGATTGTGATCTTATGTAATTATTGCATATCTGGATGGGTACTATCATCCCTCTTAATTTGTAAAAACAATTTAGAATCACATGTAAATGCAGAGCTGGCAGCTGAATGGTTAGTATAAGGTAAACAAAAAATTCTTGTCGTTTTCACGTTGCCAATGAAAGGAGTGAGTATAGGTATGCAAATTAGTGCATGACGTGCTTCCGGAATAAAGATATCGGTCAATCAAGAGTAGGTATATGAATGGTTATAAAAGCTGGCCCACTGCACACATTCAAAAGTTATAACTTGCACAGTAGAAAAGAGAAATGGATATGATGAAGGAGCTCGATCTGTGTTGTTTGCTTTACGACTTCAAAGTGGGCTTATCAGCTGCTGCATCAAGTCGCCGAATATATCACGCACTTGGGAATACTGCTATGAATACCACAACACTATCACCCTAGGATACTGTCCCGTACAGTGTAAGACCATCTATGCATCCAAAGAAAATTATGCTTTGTGTCTGATGAACTAATCGTCAAGTGGTTCACTATGAGTTGCTACCAATAGGACAAATTATCCCTGCGGATCAGTACACGCTGCAATTGGAATGTATGCAACAGTCATTGCAACAGAAGGAGACATCATTAATTAATTGCAAGGTTGTACTGTTCTTTGCAGATAAAGTAAGGTTGCATATCACACAGGTGGCCAGGAATATCATGCTGTGACTTGATGCCATCTTTCTTACTTTGCACAATCAGATAACAACCTCTTCCATTTCCTGGACAATCATCTACGTGGAAAATCATTCACTGGTGAAGCAGACTTGCGCATTCACTCACTTCATTGCTTCAAAAACCCCAGAATTTTACTGCAAGGTAATTGCAGAACTGGAGATACGTTGGTAGAAGGTGCTGGAGGCCGATGATGATTATTTTGAGAACTAATTATAGGCTACACTATCTGTAGGTCATGTTCTTTTGGGTTATTAATAACGGAAGAACTTTCTTGTTTATTTTACACTCTGACATTCAATTCAACAGTTCATGGATTAGATTCCTACCAAGATGTGGATGCTTTTTAGCAGTTTGGAATTCAGTTTAAACTCTAGATTCGGGGCCAACTAGACTCTGTATATCAAAAATTATAAACAAACATATTTAAACTTCCACTTATCGTAGGCATTCACAGTGAGCCAAAAAGATTATAGATAGCATGTTTAGATACAATTGCCCAAGCAGCTTCCTCATGAGGCTATGGTTCATCGACTATATAAAAATGAGTCATTATTCTACAACCATTGATCAGGTGTTTCTGTTAGTGAGAGATATGAGAAACGCGCCCTGATCAAGACAGCAGCTGAACATTTTCTGTATCCATGAAGATCCAATATCAACAAGCACTCACCCGAGTTGTCTTGCTAAAACACAGATTTTGCAGAGCTTGAATAAAAGGTAAAAGCATGAATATTAACTCAACAAAAATGCAAGGATTGTTATTTAAATTACCGTCAGTATTAGCAATAATTGATCAAAAGGTGCATCCATTACTATCCCATACCGTAAGTACAGGTTATAGTTTAGTATGACAATTTCAACACCATCAAGGCACATTGTCATTGGCTACGACGAAGTCAAACTCCTATGCGATGCTATCCTGATGATTTGAGCAGAATCATAATTCACTAGAATGTGCTAAGTCTTCACATTCCAGCTCCCAAGTTCATCTTGATCATACTATTGAAAATACCAGCGTCAAGGCTAAAAGCTATAGTCACAATGATTACAACCCGCTCTACTGAAAACATCGTCGACTTGTTCAGCTATCTACTTGTTTCCTTAAAACACCTTTTTTATTCAGAGTTCTAGAATGGCTATACAACCCGTTAAGATTATGCAGTTAACATGCTCGTTTTCATTGTTGTTATAATGAAAGATGACCTCTAAAAGCCTGGGCTCCAGACGAACAGCCTATGCCTATCCTTTCTACAGACAGTCATAAAAAAGTCGTCAGATACCGGCAGTAATGTTATGATGCGATAAACCACAAACCTGACATACTATAATTTGAACTTCATCAAATATAATTCATAGGTTATTGCCTGGTGAAAAGATGTTATAGAGACTTATATATTCATAGCAGTGACGAAAATATAGTGGCATATATAGCATATTATACATATATATGAAATAGAGATTCTGTTATTCTTGTAGACTTGAAAACCAATCGAATCATCTAATGAAGAACTACAATAAATTGTATACGAAATAAGTTCTTTGTGTGTGGGGTTATTTTTCTTTGATTTAAAAAATTTTGATTCTTTAATTTTTTTAGAGTTTGCTTTAATTTCTGATAGCTTTTAAACCATAAAAGAAATAGTAGTGTTTTTAGAATATAAATTATTATTATTTGAGAAACACATATTATATTTCTATAATGATTTCTTTTGTTATTATGTAACATTATCTTACTTTGTTCAATTTCCATGTAGCTTGCAGATAAAATAAGCCAGCTTGTATTAATTTAAAACATATAAGTTTATGCTAATTAAAATTTAAAGTAAATTATTTAATTTATTGTTTACGCTTATGAAAAAACGTCGTCTTATATAAATAATAAAATCAAAAACAATTGTACTTTATTCTATCAAAAAGTGTAATCCAAATTTAAATACAGTAGAACCACGTTTTTTCTTTATATCATGTGTTAAAACATATGTTCTTTTATTCTTTTCATTTGAGTCAAAAGCTTAAAACTAGAATTCTCTTTTCGGTGGCTAGATATGAAACCTTTTACTCAATGAATATTACGGGTTCAATCTTGTTTGAAAAATTGTTTGTGAAATTATTTTAATCTTACAATAAATTTTAAAATTTTGATCATTTTTTAGTGAATGAAGGCTTGAAAATCGTTTTTTCAAAGAGTAGGTTGTAAATGTAATCATATTAATTTCAGAAAATATTTCTATAAAATTCTTATCTGGAAAGAAGAAAATATTAGGGTAATACTAAATATAAAAATTCTTATCCTTAGTGTTTTAAACTTTGTCTGTAAGAATGATTATTAAATTATCTTTAAAAAAACCAGAACCGTGTTTATTTAAATTTTACGCAGAGATTAAAACTGCTTCGTAATAATACATTCATTTTTAAGTAATAATAAATTGATTTATTTATTTCTGCTTGCTTGTTGTTGTTGTGAAATGAAAAAGTACTTGTTCGTCCTGGAATATGTCCATAAACTACCATCCGCTTTTAAATCTCATAAGGAAGAAATAAGGAAAGTTCTCTCGGATCTATACCGACATACGTATACGCAGGAAAAAGAAAAAAATATTCAATCATCATTAGTAATGGAAGAAATCAAATCGGATATATTGCACCTCGAAAAGCAAGTTTTTAACACTACATCATATTTATTTCTTTGTGAAGACATTGTTTGGTCATTTCATCTTTAAAGTCAGAATATGAAAAAGCTCTATTTTACAATAAGAGTGTTGTTTCTTAATGAAAATGTTTCAAAGAAAAAGGAAACAAATTCTCAAATAGAGAAATACTTTAATATCTGTAATCATAAATTACTCCATCAGTTAAAAGCAAAATTCAACATTTTTTTATTAAAATAACGAATGCATAATTCGGAACAAAATTCATCTTCTTTCTTTTTACAAATATAATTTTTTGCATAGATTGCATAATTATAATACAAATGTAAACGAAGAATGACTGATTTCGTACTTAAGCATTTGAATTGAGACATTTCTAAAACCTATTTTCATTTTAAAATTATTTTAAGAATCTCTCTCTCTCTTTTAATATATTACATTAACAGGTTCCATACTTTAATCAATAAAATATCAATATAAAAACCAGCATTTTTGATCAGAATCGGATCAACTATAGACATGTTGATAGGGATAAAGATTGTTAAAAATAATACACTAATGTTCTTTTTCAGGTTATTATGAAATTTGGAAAGAGTTAATCAATGCAGGAGCCAGCCAACTAATTTATTCATAGTTAAAAATTGCAAAATGCTTTAATACTTCAGAATTAAAGCATTTTGCTGTAGTGTATGCAGGTGAGAATCTCAAACACACTCTCATAAATATGAAATTACATAATGCATATCATCATCAACAAATTATAGTTAAATTCCTTTTTATAATAATTAATGATAAAAACATTCGGTACATCTGTACATACATAAAAATGTATATTGTAATAATAAGTAATTCTTTTTCGTGGTACAACAGTTGTACCACCGGGACGAAAAGGTTAATACCACATTTTCTTCTTTATTTGATATGAATACTTTCGATAAGAATGAATCTCCTCAAATTTTTCAAACCTAATTACATTCTAATCACTTTTAATATTATTTTTCTGACCATTTAAAGGAAAGGGTTAATTTCCAGATAGTATCTTATTTGAGCAGCTTCAAAGCAATAAAAATATATAAAATTCAAACACACAAAAAATGTTTTTATTTGTTGAAATTCCGGCACGCCTTCTCATCCTATTGTATGAAACGAACTAGCATCAAAGAGTGAACAGTATTTTTATATAATTTGTTGTATTCAATTATCGTAACAGTAGTCATGAATTTTAGTTTTACACAATAAAGAGCAAATATACAGATTCTCTTTCCTGGTAAGCAATCGCTGGTAAGCTTGTTTTTGAGCAACACAGTAGCTTGGCTTCATTATCATAACTGCATTAGTGAATGCTGAAAAGCTATTGTAAGATATAAAAATAAAGGGAAAATGAAACTATCTGACTAAGCTGCAGTTGTTATGGTAATTAACTGTTTGATCATTGTAGATTAAGCACACGCATTTGATCCGATATAAAATGCTTATAACTTCCCTAGAAAGCTGAACAATAGTTGAAAAAAAGGGGATTAAGATGAATTTACTCACAAATGCTTTGATATTTTTAAGTGCGGTGTCGTTACTATGCGATTCCTTTGGGTTACCAGAAGAAGAGAGTAGTGAGGAACTTGAGAGTGAGGCTTCAAGTGCCTTGTTTGAGTGTCTAATTCGACAAGTCTGTGAATGTGGTATGGTTCACTAAATTAACATTTTAGTTCAAGCATAATCGTGTACATGATTTTATTTAATTTGAATAATTTTAGATTAAAAAGTACCTAGAAATCTAAACTTTCATCTTTTAAGTGGAAACTATATTTCTAAATCTTTAATATATTTATATTTTAGGTATGTGTGTTTCCCTTGATCTCTAAAGTGAAAAATGTGTATTCTTATTGAATTTCGTGTGTAAAAAATTACCTAAATATTATAGTATGTGGATTTAGGAATTTTAAAAAATCAAACATTATTTTTATTATAAAAGTAACCTTAATTTTAAAATAAATTTTAAGCATAAGTTCATTTCAATTAGAATTTTAAATTTATGACGAGCAGTTGTATAAAAACATATATGGTTTACAGTTAAACACGATTCAATTAGAATGTTAATAATCGAAGACACATGTTTATAATGGTTATATTTGAAAGAATTTTGAAAATATTTTAAATTTATCAGAATATCAAAATTTACTTTTCAGTTCCTTTAAAAAATACCAGAAACCATTGGACGCGCGCGCGCGCGTCAAACTTTTAAAACACGCGAACCAGTAAATCCATAATTTAAATCCAGCAGACCATTGTTAAGATTACTTAAGTGTTAAATATAAAAAAAATTTGATATGAGAACACATAAAATATACCTAATTAATAAATTTAAGCTATAAATTGTAATTAAATTATGAAAGTTTTATAAACCATAATAAAATAAACTAAAACTGTAAAACAAAGCAATTAAAAAAGGACTGAAGTATATCAAACTTTTAACAATATACATTCCTTGTGTGATGGATCATCCTGCTTACTTGAAATAAGATTATGGATATTTGAATTCAAGGATGTTACTACCAGATCAAAAATTGCATTTATTTCAAGCTGAGATAGATATCGTGTTTTTTAAGGTGTTGACAGATAAAAAGGCCTTTCACATAAATATGTTTTGGAGAATTGAATCAGAATTTCCATCACTTCTTCATTAAGAAAAGAGTACTCGCATTTTATGGAAATCCAATAGTAAGATCTTGGTAAGGTTGAATGAAATTTAAATTTGAGAGTATCCTTGGACTATAGGTTGATGAGGATTTCTTTTAGATGCTTGTTTAAATTATTATCTTGAATTTTCGCTGTAAACAGATCTATTATATACATATTACCATTCTGGGTTCTTCATTCTTTATTTAATAATGAGCAAAAGATTCTGTAAGAGATTCCAAGTGCTTTTTAACTAGGGTTGCTACTTTCTGGTACATTATTTTCCTTCATACATGCATCAAAATTAGAAAACATTTGCAGATTGTCTTAAGCTAACCACGTTTGCCACAGGATTATCTTCTTTTAAAACGCATCCCTTTTACTTCCTAGTGTGAATACCTCCCTAAGTTGTCCTTTCAAGGATCTGTTTGGTACATTTAATAGGAGAAAAATATCTGCCAGGTAAGCAACTTCTGATATCTATTTGTTGTTGGACAAGAAAATTTACGATTTTGGATTATTTTGTTTCTGGAAAAAAATTTCAATAGTCGGGTCAATATTTCGCCCCTCGATAGTCCTTTCACTTCAGTCTGACAAAGAAGATGAATATATTTAGAAGCCATTTCTTCACAAAGAGCATCAAATATTCGAGAATTGAGTACTTTGTGTCGAATTTCTTTTATAATTTCAAGTCATTTGATATTACTGCTAGTAGTTCTGGGGCCATACAAGCAGCACAACTTATTTATTGTGGCGTTATTCTGTAAAGTAGCGTTTTTATAACTTTTCATGAACCATTATAATTGTGAATTATGTTTCAATTTTTCTTAAAATAAAACGGGATGAGTGCGTATATTCCAAATTTTTCTGGGGACCAGTGAAATTTTCTCATGGACCACCACTTTGACGATCGCTGTTAAACACTCCATAAAATACAAGCAAATGAATAATTTAGTTATAAGTGAAGCATAAATTAAATTAGTGAGAAAATAAATTATTATTTTTTTGGAATTAAAAAAAAATTTCTTTTGAAAGAAAGACCTAAGTTTGAGCCTAATCTTTGCTGCTCACAAGCTAAATATGTTGCAATTTTATTCTATTCAAGTACATTTAATAGGGGAGAAAGATTCAAAATTTTCAGATTTTCTCCTTTGTGTAAAATGAAACAACATATATATATTAAATATTGTTCTCAGATGTAATCAATAGGAATGTGACAAAAAAAAATCTTACTAATCTGAGGAAGACACTCATTGTCTGGTTACCCACTGTGCGTCATCATATTAAAAAAATTCACGTGTAAGAGATGTCTGGAAATAATTCAGCTCTTAATTAATCGTAAATTAACAAAACATTAAATATTATTATAATAATATAATATTTTTATTAAATTTGTTTAGTTTTGTCATTGATATAGCTTATATCAAACATTTATTCCTTATTTTTTTATTATTATCCATTAAATAAAAACTGATTCAAAGAAAAGTTCTTTCAGGTTCTGTTGAAAAATATTTAACAAAATTTCATTTCAAAATCTAGCTAATGACCAATTTACCACTAGCTAGCTACTTTTTTGAATAAATAATATTCAGGATTGAAATAATAGAATAATGAACAAATAATTAACTTTTAATATTCATTATCAATCTCACAGTAATTAAATATACAGAATGATTTTAATAAAAGTAAATTTTATGTACTTTCGTGAAAATATGTATATTTGGTTTTTATTTTTATCACACTTTGTAACCATTTTTACGATGACAAAACTAAATTTTCAAGAACTATAATAGAAGCGGATTTCGAATATTTAAAAAATATAAAAGCTCAAAATAGGATATTATTTTTTAAAAGTGAGGTCAAATTAATTAACTTTAACTCAAGGAAAAGACGTTCAGGAGTTGCTTTGTTTTAATTTTAATTTTTAATTCATAACTATTAACTTTTTAACCAAAGATGCATGAAACATTATTTAAAAACGTTTTGAATTTTTTAATATGGTTGTTTCACATGAGTAAAAAAAATTCATACAATAATAGAATTCTTATAACAGTCAGGAATTCTTATAACAATAGAATATTACAAATAATTTTGTACTCAAAAGAAAAAAATAATTAAATAACGTGAAATATTTTTTAAAAAAAAAGAATATTAGAGGATAAAAGAAAATTTCATTTTCAAATCACTTTTTACATTCTTTTCTTTCAATATTTGTTGTAAAACATACTTTTACAAAATGTTGGAACTAGCAGAATTCCACAAAAATTAATATTAAGGAAAATTTTAATTTTATCATTATTATGCGGATTTAATCCCCTTATCATACTTCTTTTAAGTACTTTTAATTTATGTTTAATATAAATCACAAAAATATATATTTAATAAAATCAGAAAATTTTATTACCGATATTAGTGAACTGATAACGTAGCTAGTGTATGGTATTTCGAATATTGTTATTTTTAAAGACACTATTCTATTTGAGGCAATAAGCTTTCAAAAATAAACTTTTCAATCAAATATTTTCACAAACCTTTACAATAAAATGTGGATAAAATTTCTGGCAGTCATTAAAAAAAGATATTTATAACAAAATATTAATTAAAAACAAGAAATACATCATATTTAATGCATGAATACAAGATTCTTTCTTATAATATCCAATATTCAAAATATATATAAGTAAACTTTCTAAAAAAAAATTCCCTTCCGTTAATCAAAATTAACGGAAGTAATCACCTTGGTAATGAAATTAATTGTATATTACTGATAAAGCAACATATATTATTTAATCGTTTTAAAAAAAGACTGAAAACAAAATTTAAATATCATAAATCCTATTATTCAACATACTTTAAAAATTCAAAAGTCTTTAAAATAATTTATCCCATAATAATTTGATTTATATAACAGATATTTTAATATTTTGATAACAAATATTTTTATAACATATATTTTATATTAAATATTTTATAATAGATATTTCATAACAGATAATTTATATAACAGATATTTTTATCACTGTTGTTGATTTAAGGCATGCAAATACATTTTTTTCTAATTTATAAATGAGAACGAATTTATAATAACTGATATTTATGTCTTGCTTAGATAAATTTTTTATTTAAGCCACCCACATTTATATTCATGTACGTGTATGTGTTTTAATTTTAAATTTACTTTTATTTAATGATTTTCGAAAAACCTATGAGAGAGAGAGAGATAATCAACTTTTATAATATATCTTATTGGTTATTTGTAGTATACCTTATAATTTTACATAAGAAGAAATTACACTTTTACTAATGTAGTTATTTCTCGTAAGTTCTACAATGATTTAAAAGTTTTTTTTTATTTTAAATATATTGAAAGGTTAAAATTTTATTAATGTAAATTAGCAGAAGAAATCATTTAATAGAAGAAACCAATTTTTGTTTCATTGAATTGTTAAATTCAAGAAATGAAATTTAACTTTATTATAACAATGAAATTTGATCATTCTTTTCCGTTTAATATTTTCAGCCTAAGTCAACCGAACTTTATATCAGTATTGTAAAAGCTGTCACGTAATTTGACATAAAAAAAAGTATTTGTTGAAATATTTTTTAAATACTTTTATAAAAATCAGAAATATTTTAAAAAATGAAATCTACATATCATTTGTTGCTTATACGTCTAGGTTAATAATTCAAATTTAAAAATTCCTTAAATATTTGTTTTATTAAGAGTCATTAACTATGAAGGAAATGTAAGTATTATTATGAAAATCACAAATAGAAAAAAATTTTATTTTAATATAAAACTCCAGTAAAATTTTTTATTTAATGTAAATTTAAAAAAATTAAGCAGATATTATTAAAATTATATTTTATTTTCAGATAATGTTGAACGGTACTCTAGTTGTTATGACAAATTGCACCAAGAAGTACGTATTTTAAGTTAATATTTAAGTCTTATCATATTTATATTAAGTGCATCGTATTTATGTTCTTATGATAAATGTAAATCATAAGCACTTATGATCAAGATTCCGTTAAAAATTGTGAATATGACATTTCAATGTAAATTCTTCCTCACTTTGACTTCGAGAGTCTAATAATTGTTTTGCTTTTTTCTGTTTATACTTTAAGATATAATTCTAAGAGAAACATTTGAATGTTATTTTATAAAACGGCTATATCATTGCATTCAAATTATTAATAATCTAATTTATTAAAAAATACCTTAATGTAAAATAGGATATAATTAGTAAACGGCACTTACAAACAATGCAGTTTATAATATAAAATCATAATTACCTTCTGTAATGATTACTAAGCGAAATACCAAACACAAGCCTTTCTAAATGTATAATTTTTTAGTTTTTTTTAAATTTCTTTTTTTTTGCAATCTTAATTTAATTTTGATTTACGTTGTACCTGTTTTTCTCTCTCAAAAATGTTTATTTATGAAATCAGTTATGTTTCCTGAATATTTTTCGACGATGATTTAAATTTTCTAAATACTTCAGGTTTTTAACACATGGCTTATCGGATTTATCACTTTGACGCATTTTAATTTTTTTAAGGAAAACTTCATAAACCGATAGCTTACTCACAATTCCTAATATGCTAACTTGTATCCTTTGAACGAGTTAATACATACTCTACTACTACTACTCTAGTTTTTTAAAAGTTTTAAAATACTGAAGTGTAGAATGGTCGAGAAAATTTAATATCACCCACCATTCGCTGGACATTTTATTTATTCACAAGCATAAATTTAATAGTAAAGCATAAAAACAACTCTGATCATTCGGCCTCTACCAAAAGTTAACATTCTCTCGCAGACTATGCTCCGCTGTTTCTACTTTAAATTATGGCAAGCTCTGGATCTCGAAAGAGAGGCCGCCAAATAGTCGCCAGTTAATACAGATAGTATTAAAAAAATCCTCGTAATTTGGGCTATTAATCATGTCCTTGAGGTTATAAGGGATAATGTAGCTATCTATTCAAATATAAAACCATATTAATACGCTTCTATTTGTAAAATTTTAAGTTCCACCAAGAACAAAGACACTCTGGTGTTCACCAAATAGTTAATCTGTGCTAAATAGAAATTTTTAAATGTTACCATTCAAAATTACCACTTATTTTATTTTATTAAATTACCATTTATTTTATTAAATTTACCATTTTTGTATTGAAGATTGCGATAAAACTATATTTTAGGGTGCCCCCTAGGCAAACATTTCGATTTTTGTTTGGCTATCAATTTTATTGGCGATTTTTGTTGGCAAAGAACAATCAATTGCTTTTTTGCAATCAGAATACGATTGGGTTTTGCCCAGCTTGGCTATCAATCGCGATCACAACTTGGCGAGAATCAAAGGGGCACCCTAATGTATAATCTAATCAAGATTACTATTTCATTTAATCATTGAAGCTTAATTTTCTCCAAGAATTTCATTATCTTTTATGATAAAGAATGCAGAATAATGTAGTGATAAACAATATGAAACACCAAAAAAAGGACTCTTAGTTATGAAATCCTATTTGCTGAACTATGGAAATTCATTTTTGAGATGAATCTTTTTCCTGTCTCTTTAAGAAAATATCTTTAAAAGAAATATTGGAGAAGTAACTACATTATGATTTTCTTACTTAGGATAAGTAGATAACATTTACTGGAGTGAATCAAAGTTGTCGACAGAATTATAGAACCAGTTCGATGATGTATAAAGATTTAACAGAAATAGAACTTTTCTACAATAGTATTCTTGAACTTCATCACCTAAGTTTCTGAAATAGCATATTTTAACTCTGTAGATAATGTACAAAATAAGAAATAAAATTTAATTCTACTGAATCAGTTCAACAAAATTTCAGACGTATCATATCCTCAACTTAAATGCAAATTTGTTATTTCTAAAGCATAATAATAGTTCTGGCTAAAAAGATATGTAGCAGAAATTAATATATTCATTTAAAGATGATTAAATTAACCGAATCTTCAGTTATACGAATGAAAACTCCGAAACTGTTTATGTCTGGAGAATACTTCTGATTTTGAATAATAATTTTTAAAGTTGGTTTTGTTTCATTTGTACATGGTAAAGTTATGAAGAACAGAAATATTTTCTGCATTCTTTTTTAAGTATTCCAAAATGATCATTGAAACATTTTTGTGCTTAAATAAAAGAATACAGAGAATTTTTTGGGGCGAAAAATATTTTTCCTCATAAATAAATTATTATATTTTTAAACGCAGATGGTTTTTCAATAATTTATTCTGTACGCATTATAAACTCATTCATAGTTGCGGTTGGCTCTTCTAACATAAAATGTTGTCACGGAATCGCGCGAGACACAACAGCCATCTGAATTTGATAGGTTTATTAAAACTCTCCTCTGTATCACTGACGTCATATACTCCCATTCGGTATATTTATTTTTGTCTGCGAGTGTTTCCAAGAGAACCGAACATGGTTTATAGGCATAATAGTTTTCGAAAAGTTATTGAAATAAAATTTCCTAACTTTTTCCTTTTAAATTTACCTAGATATAACTATGAGACAGAGCTGTATTTGAATTTTCAAGAAGCATCTTAAAAAATTTATTTTATATACATACATATGTATATTTATATAGGTTTTTATGCGTTGTTTATATTTATTTATATATAGTAACATGAAAATTACTTCCATAGAGTAATTTTAAATATTCGTATTACTTATAATGACTTATAATCTAAAATAAATTGAATAAATAGAAAAAAGTTAAATGTAATTATAATACTATATATTATAATGTTTATAAAAGAGACGAATTATATAATGAGATATTTCTACTAATATATATTTTGTTGCAATTTATAGAGACACTGACAGTAACGAAACTTTTTTTTTTTCAAGACAATACATGGAAAAAAGGCTATTTGCATTGACTTATTTACAAAACTATTTTAGTGATAATTCTTAGAATAAAAATTAGCGACAACAAATGTAAATACACTCTTACAAAAGTGATTAATAGGTTTAAGTTAATTAATTCTGGTGATGAGTTCTTTTTCTATATAAATTATTTCACTTTTTATTGTCATTACAATATTGTAATTAACAAAGAAATGCGTGCGTTGTTCCTTTCTCAATTAAAAATAAAGATCTCAATAACACACAAATTTTAAATTCAAGTAATATTATGTTTACACTTGATAACGAGTAGCATTTGACTAACACAGTATTTTTTCTATTATTACTTGTTCATATTTAAATTTAAAGTTATAATATTTGATAACGATGATAGTCAAAATGTTGTCAAAAAGCATATAAATTTCTAGTGTTCTTTTAACTGCATAGATACGATAGCATCCTGAAGGATATTTACTTTTTATTGGAACTAAGTTTATATTGTATGCAAATTTATCCTCTTTATTTCTAAACCTAAAACAATATCATATAAGTATTGTTGGTCATTGTAAAACCATTTGAAATATGTCCCAGCCTTCTTAAAACATAAAAGATGTGAATTTTGTAAAAAATATGTGCCCCTCCCAAAAAATTGCTTACTATTTAGCTATATGAAAATATATTTCGCTATAACAAATTGCTATAGGAAATGTATTTCTCGAAATTATGGTAGTGATATCATTATTTCTAAATAGAAAAAAATTCACGTGATAACTAAACAACTTCGTGGTTTGTTTCAATCCATAAAATCGTATATAATTAAACTAAACTCAGAAGCACTTTCGCGTGTGATACAATTGAAACACTATTACTTCCAAAATTTAAAAAGATGTTATTAATTGAGAAAGTAATTTTTTTTTAAATAAACTCTGCTTTAATAAATTTTGACTTTAAATCTATACATTTAAGGTTATACCATTTTACTTGTTATATGGATCTTATGTTAATCTTATTTTGATCTCTTAATGTTATTTTTTTTCTTGCATAGACTCAAGATTTTATTGTAGATGAATTAAACACCTGCGGAATGGATAAAACTCTAAAACGTGGGACGCTGGAAGGCTGGACTGTGGACATCTGCACTATTGATACCGAGATAGTGGTAATTAATAATAAATCCCATAAATCAAACCAACATTGTCAACATAAGCTGTAACAAAAATATAAATAATTATTCGAATATCATTGAAGCTTCTTATTAATTTTTTCAGTGAAATTAAAGTTTATAAGAGTTTTACAATTTTTAGTTTTTTGAATGATTCAATATTTTTAATAATATACATTAAAACTCTATCTGTTAAAAATGTGGAAACTTTACCAAATGAAAGAATGGCTGCTATTTATTGTACGGTCACCTTTGACGAGATGTTTCCACATTTGGCGATAAATAACATTTTTTAGCAACCCAACCAATTCCGACCAATCAGGAAATATTTTTCAATATTCTGTTTATTTTTGGACCTCACTTGTGCAAAATAGTGATACTTTTTGGCGACTTTTTCAAAAAGTCGCCAAAGGTGACCGTACAGTAAATTTTTAGCGAAAGAATAGTCGTGGCTATGCGAAAATCAAATGATTGGTGGAGATAAGAGACCTAAATAAATGAATAAAGAAACAATCAGGTGTGAAACTAAAAACTAATTATTTAATGAATTAATATCTATTTTCCAATAAGAGTAAAGGCACGCAAATTACGAAATACAAATTAGTTATAGTAATAATTAATTCAAGAGTAAATTCTTTTGCAGAATATTATACACTGATGCTCACAATA